>CM021105.1:613191346-613262071 GCA_007115665.2 Sequoiadendron giganteum
GTTTCATAGGTTTGAGTGTGTCCATTGCCCAATGGTATTCGATTGGGAGATAGTAGCTAGGTTTTTCATGCCAAGTCATCACCCTAGTCATAGTGTGTCGTCGGGTTTTAGTCTGGTTCAGTTGCATTAACTTTGTGCTATTTGCCTTTATTTTATTTAAATTGCAAGTTAGAAAATGGTAATTAATTGCATTATGTATTTAAGTTGTTGATTAAATTAATCGAGTTATAACGTTAGAGATGTTGTTTAATTTATTAATTAATTTTATTTAATTAATAGAATGATTTAATCGGATTAAGATTTATTTTATTAATTAATTAAATTTGATTGTGTTAAATTAAATTAAGCTATGCATTTTGAAATTTATGGGTATTTTGTGTGAAAGTGGAAAATTGAAAAATAAAGAAAAAAGAATTTAAATTTCATTTTAGAAAAGTTTGAATGCAAAAATTGAAATTAGAGATATTTTCTATTTCTATTTTCAAAAATTGATGAGGGTGGTTTCATAGATATTTTGGATATTTTCTCTATTATTTAGGGGATTTTGAATGAGTTTTAAAGAAGTTTTGAAAGATTGGAAAAGGTAAGAAGGAAATAAATTTTTCTGTTTTGGTTTTAGATTGGAAAGAGGTTGAATTTGTTGGAGGAGCTAGAATCAGAGGAGGAATCCATAGCACCATTGTCAATCTTCAAGCTTTAATTCATGTTTTCTTCTTATTTACAAGTTTGCATTTTGAAAGTTTCAAGGTTTTAGCATGCTGTTTGGAAACATTCAAAACCTATGTTTGGTTTACAAATAAAACCCATTTTAAAATCTTGCATTTAAATTTGAAGGAAAACCTTTGGTTGAAAATGAATTTCTTCAAGAAAATAAATGGTGTTCTTGACTATAAATGATCTTTTTTTTAAATAACTTGCTCAATTAATTTTGTAAATTCTTTGTGTGGATATGTAAATATCTGTATATATATAAAATACATATACATATACATATACATATATATATATATATAATACATATACATATACATATATATATATAATACATATACACACACACACATATATATATATATATATGTATTTTATACATATTTATTTCTCAGATGGTTAACATGCTGTTAAAAAAAATAAAAAATAAAAACCCTATTGAAGCGCGGATTTCGAAATCCGTAGGGGTTTCATTTGAAAAAATAAAAAAATAAAAAAATAAAAAATTCATGGGGGAGGTCGCTGGGGGCTCACCCCCACCATGCTCCCCATGGGAGGCATGTGGGGGGGGGTCGCGCCACAGCTCCTTACCCCATCGGCCGTGCCCTTACTAGGGGACGACTGTGTGTAACACAGCCGCCGCCCCTTAGGGGGATCAATTGTGTTACACACAGTCGGCCCTGGTATGGGGTCGGTTGTAACACAATCGCCGCCCCACTCAACCACGGCCAAAGAAAACAGCCGACGCCTCTCTCACACAAAACACATGGCCAATGAAATACGTGGCTCCAACCCTAGCACACGACCCGAGGCAGTCATTTTTTTATTTCATTTTTTATTTATTTATTAAAATACAATTTAATATTTAATATTATATTTTTTATAATATTTAAATATTAATATATATAAGTTAATAAAATATATATTAATGTTAAAATATTATAAAAAATATAATATTAGAATATTAATATTAAATAATTATATATATATATATATATATATATATATAGAGTATATATACATAAGTATATAAATATATATCTCAGAAAGATATATATATATATATATATTATGTATATATATTAATATATATATTATATTTGTATTATTAATTTTGATATAGATGTATATATATTTTTAAATATATATACATATATATTAAAATAATGATCTATATGATGGCAATATTTAAAGGTAATTGTGAAATTTTAAATTAAAGTAAAATAGTCAAAATTGGATGAGTTGGTTATTTTTAAAATGATTTATGTTGAGAAGAGAAATCAATTATTTATCATAAAAATGTTGATTTTCAAATGGCATGATTTAGATGTATTTGAGAAATTTTAGATTAATGCATAATAGTCGAATCAATGAATTTATTTTAGAATATTATATTTGAAAAGATAAATATTGAATTTAAAAGAGATGTGTTTAATAGCGAGATTAAATGATTTTAAAGATGATGTATTTTGCAAAGGACCAATAGTACTCTTTTAAATGACAGGTTCTGAATGTAGAAATAAATGGTTATTTTATCATTTAGATGCAAGTAGGGAAATTAAATAATTAGTGTTAACTTCTCCCTTATCTAAAAAGATGTATTTAATTCAATTTATTTAATGCGATAAATTGTTGAATGTTAATGAGGAAATGGATTTAGTGAATCCAAAGTAGAATTTAACTCTCGTCTTCTTGCTCGTCTTGATTGTGAACTGTTTCCATTTTCGTTTGGGGGAAATTGAGTTATAGAGTTTAATAAGTCTTCCAGAGGGGGTTTTCAGTTATGTGGGTTGTCATATTGTGTTTTTCAACCTATTGTGAATCCCTTAGGTAGTGCATGGTGTCTAGTCAGTATTTAACCTGGTTTTCATGAACGGGGATGTTTTGTGCCTCCTGGGGAAGGAGTAGGTTTTTGTGATTTGTGACTCCTTGTAAGGAGTGGCCTTGTTATGTTGCACCTCCAGTGTTTGGAGTGAGTTTATTTTATGTTTCCTCCTAGAGTTGGAGTGTTTGTAGATCTATTTGTATGCACTTGGGTTCCCTTGGTAATTGGTTCGATTGTGTGCTATCAAGTAGAAGAGTGGCTTCCGATAGGCATCAGAGCCCAAAGAGGTAAACTAGATAACCTTCAGAGGTGGTTAATCAAGTGATAACTAAAACAACACTTAGAAGATTAAGACTAAATCCTCACTAATCAAGATAATTTTGCCTCACTCATAAACACAAGGGCTTGTTTAGACTTGGGATGAGTGGGAAGGCCTGGAATGGCAAGGTCATCTATCTTTTCTGTACAAAAGGTATTTGATTCTGCATGAGTGAGTATGAGGGCCGAGATTCGGTTGAGGCCACTAGGATAACCCTTAGTGGGGGCCGGAGCCTATGAAGATTCCCAGAGGTAATCCCATGTTGAGCTGTGTGATGACACTCTTTCTAGGACAACAATTGCTATTTGTTTCTGTGTGTATGGTTCTCTTAACATACCTGATTTGTTTTGTATCTGGAAGCAATGTGACCATGTTAGAGTTTGTACTTTTGTTGTACTAGTGTGGTACATGTGATTGGTTGTGATAGTTTGGTTCAGTTACGTGTTATCATGTGTCTAGAGGTAGATGGCCTTGGCTAGGATTCCTTGTTACTATCTCCTACCACGGGGGGTGGGCCTACGGGTACGACTTGGTTGGGTGGAACGTGCACCTTAATCCATTGGGATTTCTTCATGTTCGTGTGGACGAGATTTCCAGTTGGAGAGCTCGTAGGATCCAATTACTTTCATTCTCTATACATTTAAGTTAATCTTGTAATTTAATACCCCTCATTTGTTATAGAGGTGGAAAGTTGTAATTGTAATCATTCTGATTGGATTTACCTCATTCGGGGAATGAGAGATGTAATCTTATTGTTTAATTATTGTTAGATGAAATCGCATGGTTTCTCTTATGATTTGATGTAATTTATCATGTATGGAATGTATGTACTTCTAAATTATTAAGTAAATGAATGTTGTGGTTTCAATTCATGTTTTTTGTTGAGGTTCTAAATAACCTCTGTCTCGTAACCTTAGGGATTGTTGGCACGGGTAGTGAACTTGCATGTTAATTGTTCTTAAAAAAAATAAAAATTTATTAGTCCGTTTAAGTAGTTAATTGCAACTTCCTCTAGGGTTGTGTGGCGGGCCGTTACACTCTCAAAAAAGCCATTGCTCATCATTGCCTTGCAACTGAAAATCTACCCATGTAGAGAATCTCCATCATTCACCCAACTACTGGAAAATACCCGTTGCCCGTGAAAATTTTGTTTTAGCTTTCTTTATAATGCTGCAATTTTATTTTGCTTTCATATATTAAAGTTTGATTACTTTAATATTTAGGATTTTGACTTCATTTTTAATTCCCCAACAAAAGAATGTCTCACATTGAAATGCTCCCAAATATAAAATGAATATAAAATTCACTTTACATTTATTCCTTTAACATTGTCTCTGTTCATTCTCACATGCATTTAACCTTCAGCAAAATAATACTTCACATATGGCAGTGAATAACTTTATTCACTCCACCAGATAAAATAAACTACCCTATTATCCTTACTCTATATAATAAACAATATTTAAAGTAAAGGATAAAAACAAAAATCTCTCTGTGCCTTTACTTTCCTCTCCATTCGTTTAAAATGAGAAATCAAATTCACCATGGGTAAAATAGAATTACCCCTCACTTTTTTGCTTTCGTTTTTACTTTGTAGCAAGTCTTTTGATTTCTCATAGCAATGTATTAAAGTTACACTTTAATGCTGAAGGCACTTTTAAAGTCTTTATCGGGCAAATTGCTTTTCCTTTTAACCTTACCTTTTTCATGTAAAATTTTATCACCATGAAAGAAAATCAAAATATTAAGCACCCTCAACTTTCCAATGTTTTATCTTTTAAAACAACATCCTCACCAGGCATTTATAATATTCATGGGCCCACTTCACATTGTCCGCCCAACCCCGCGCACCTTGCACCATTTTGATGGCGTCATCTATTCTCCTGCGAGGTTGGCGATTGATGGCCAAGATTTGGTTGCATCCTCACTCACTGTCCTGACCATTGATCATTTTCGTTGCTCTTCAAGTGTGCAAGCCATATGCATTCGCTTGAAAGTCTCAAATTATTTTTTAACACAGCCACCCTATGCAGCAACCATGGCATTTCCTGTCACTGTATTCACCTGGGATTTTAGAGAAGTTCACATGCCTTGTTATTGCCGCCACCTCCCTCACATGGCGTGGGCCAAGAAGAATGTCAATATAGCTGCCAACTTAAATGCTTAGGATTATTCAAATCTCCACCCTTAGAAAGGATAATAGTAAAAGGTAGTGGAATCCCGCTTCACTTGGCGTGGTGGTAGCTCTATTTGTAGCATAGCACTATCAAATCCATCCTTCTTACTTTAAATGTCATCAATAATCCATCTGCTAGCCGCGTAGAGAATTTTAAAATAATTCCCATGTATGCTTCAATGGATCTCTATATATCTAATGCTTGATACATTTCCACTGCAAGCACAAACTTGCACAGGACAACATGTTTAGAGGGCGACACAATTCAAAATACAAAAAGGTGGATATTACACCAGGTCTCAAGATATGGCCATTTCTTTAATACTTCATTGACGGGCCATCCCCATAGTCATTCTATGAGGGCAAGCAATGAACTTTAATACCATAAGTATAAGTAACAAACATAATTCTTGTGTGAGCAAGTTTCTTAATCCTTAGAAATTGCTTGATCAATCTATTGTAATTACATACTCAATCAACTCAAAATGGACCTCACATCGAGCCTCTTGCCCTCTTGCAAGATGTAAGTGTACACCCACCTGATCAGGAAGCTTTGACTATACCGATATGAGAAAATATTTGTGGAAGAATATGAATTTCTAAATCACTACAAATGGATTTCTATCCACATTTGTAATATTGCAACACTTATAACATCATAATAGTGCAAAGCATGTCAGGCCCCATGCGGGTCCGGCTAAAAGATTTTTCATTTTCAAACAAGTTTTACCCTTAACTAACTCAACATTGCTTCTGAGTGCTTTTGAAGTTGAAAAATGAATTGGGTCTTCATCAAAATCTATTTTCTGACAATTTTGGAGAATGGTGAAAACTGGCCAAGTGCCCCCCGAAATCAATCTAGAAAACTAGTCGAACGACCCCCTGAAGTCACAAAAACATGCAGACATGTAGACATTTGATCCAAGAGTACAATGCAACAAATGGCTCAGAGAAACAGATCACGAGGTGAAAAATATTAATTGGCAAAGTCGCTTAGTCGAACTTTCTAAAACAATAGTTGTTCTGCACCAATTAAAACTCATTCAACTACCAATTTGTAAAAATAGTGAATCAAGTCCTAGAAATCTACCATCAGACATACAAGTTCATTAAGGTACCCTAAGCATGTGCGCAAAATGAATTCGCTTGAATCATCACTAATTAAAAGTTATTAATGATCAAAGTTGACCACTCAGAAAGGCTGTTAGGAATGCAGATACAAAACGAAACAAACTGCATTAGGTTTTGATCTGTTAAAAATAGTAAATCAGGTCATAAGGCTCTAAAAACTGACATGTTAGTTCATCTTGGTATGGAGAATACAAAACGAAATTCTTTTTGTCTTGACAGTCGTCTGGTTGCAAAACACAAGCTCAAACAGGAAGCTGTTTCGCAAAACTGACTATCTGCAAATATCAGAACAGTGTCAAAAACCCTTCAACTTCGCTTTCTGAAACACTATCAAAAATTATTGTGGGAAGCTGAAAAATGACATGCATATTCACTTATGTCAATTGAATATGTCCGAAAATGGGTTTTTCATGACAATCAGTAGGCTTTAAATGACAAGCCTCCAAAGTGGTTTACCTAAGTAGATTCTTCAGGTGCACTTCTGAAAGTGTAGAAGCAAATATTTGAAATGGGCATCTCAAATTTGCAAATCTTGAGAGTGCCATTAGTGGCTCCGATTGGGGATGTATGCCCCCTGTGGGCATAGAAAGATTCCAGATCTCTGGAGAGTAGATTGAAAATTGAGTCCATCATGTGTCCTCAAACTGTTCCTTCATTTAACCTTGTTTTTTAACTTCATCTGATGACCCTGGTCCACTAAATGAAAAAATGGGAATCAACATACCTCTGTCAAATACAATTCTTTAGAAAGAGTTGATCCCCCTAATTCTATGCTTTCCTTTGTCATACCACAATAACATAGGTGACCTTCTTACCAACAAAAAAAATGTGGTGACCACTGAAATTTGCCTGATTACAAACACTGCCACTGACATTCTTCACAACTTTTCTGAGCATAACACTACCAGTATAATCTCTATCATTCTTAATTGTATAATCAGTCACAAATTGCAAGCTTTCATCATCACATGACACATATGTGTTATATTCATTATATGAAATATGTTCATATTGGAAATAACATTTTATGTTATTCATCTCATTGTCATGTTCTATAAAAATACCTTCCAATTGAACTGGAAGCTAAAAAAGTTCAAATTCATCCAAGTAGCTGGCATCACGATGTTCAACCTTACCTACAACACCTATTTCAAATGTAAAACATTCATAGGAAATGCCCTCAAGGAATTCACAAAATTGTTCATTTGCTTGCTCAAGACTACATTCCAACCATGTGTGAAATGCATCATTAGAACTCTCAACAAAGAGTGGATTATTTCTCCACCAATAGGTTTCATCATTTCTCATCTCTAGTGAAGATAGAAGCTCATTGAACAATGGATTTTCCATTAAATTCATTTTTGACATAAGAGTCTCAACCCCCTAAACATGAATCTCTAAATCCTTCAAGTTTTCATTGTACTCAAAATCACTACAATCACTAGAAGAGTAGATAGACACATCTTCAATATTGTTCCCATTCTCAGATTGTTCAGTACACACATCTGACCTTTCTGCCATATCCACATAATCTGAAATATCATGGTTAGAAAAATCTTCAAGCTCCATAGAAAAATTACCCAAAAGTGGTGGCATCCTTTTACTTAGATTTCCATCATAATGCATAGTCTGATCACCTGAGAGTGAAATCATGTCCTCCACATCTTGCATGCTAATGTTATCCTCATTGGATATAAAATTTTTCAAGTCTACTTCATTCAAGCTAGTATGGCCAGCATAACAACATTCAACATGACCAACCTTATGAGTTGAATGTGCATGAACATGCCCCATGATACTAAGCTCAGTATTGATGAAGCTTTCAACCTTGGTAATATTGTACCCAGGATTACACGGTTCTAGCACACTAAATGACGAATACATTATCTCATTATCACTCTTATCCTCAAAAAAATTTCCAAATTCATCAAAATCATAGGACTGCAGATGGACCCTCTTTGTGATCTCATAACTAGAACAACTAGTAGTTCCATTACATGGTGTGATATGCAAAGCCTCTGAAACTGTTTCCATCTCTTTATCAGCTGTGTTATGTAGCATATTTAAAACTTCACAACTGTAATCCATAGGTGCATACATCCCATTATTTGGATGCTCACCAAACTGTTTCCCATCAACATGAGGAGTAGTCACAACTTGGAACAAATATTCTTCAATTACATCGTCATTTGAGTCATATGGCTGCATTACACATTGATCATCCTTCTTATGTAGAGCTGACACTTCCATCTCTACATCGCATAAACAGTCATGAGCAGCAGAACCGTAAACAAGTTCATCACCTTCTTCACCATTCCCATCACTATGTTCATGATCAAAAAATTGAACACACATATGTTTGTGTTCAAAGTCTTCATTATTGACAGAATCAACATACTCCATTAATGAAAAATCTGAATTACATTCCAAGTTTGCATCAAATGCAATTGGATCATTTACTTGTGGACATGTGACTTCATTAATAACCATATCACTATATTCTTTGTGTGAAGGACACACCTCTAAGTCATTCTCATAAGAGAATTCATAATCATTAGAAAAACAATTAGTTGAGTTGTCACCATGATCCTCATCATAGAAAGAATTATCACAACACAGACCATGCTCAGAATCTTCAAAATGAATACTTGAGCTTTCATCTTCAAGATCATAATCATTAGTTTGCAATGAAACATCAGCAACACATGCGATGTAATCATTGCTTACAACATGGTATGGTATAGCATTTTTTATCTCATTTACTTCTCCATAACTTGGGTTATTATAGGAAAAACTTCCATGCATATTTATCCTGTCATCATCCCATGTATTTTCCTCTTCATCACTATTGCAAGGATCTGCACATGTGCTGATTGTAAGCTGATTACAATTAGTATCCTCATTCATACAACATATATCTTCATATTCTGACACACTCTTTTCATTCTTGTGTATCATGTTCTAACTTTCTTGAAACAAACAACTACTACCTTCATTTTGAGACACCATATTTTGTGCAGATTGTGATGATAGAGGAATCAAAGGAGCATCATTACCACCTTGACAAGTAATTCTATTAGCTGATTCATGAGTTCTATTTGCATGAGATGTGTCAGGATGAACAACACTCACAACCTTATGTCCTTTCATCATTGAGAACCTCAAATTGTTCTCAATATCTATAGCCATCTGCCATGCTTGGTGCAAGGTTGTAGGCTCTTCATCCCTCAACAAATAGCTTATCATTTTGTCAAATGCTCCTAAATATACGACCAAACATTCATCATCATTTGGCCTTATGTGTTCATGCATCTCTCTTATGATCATTGAAAATATGAGATTAAAAGATGGGAGTAACTCATCTTTTCCTTTCTCCATGTTCATGAACCTTTTCCTTATCAAAATTGGGTTAATCCTTTCACCAAACTGCTCTAGGAAACACTGTTTTGAACTCTTCCCATGAATGAATGGAAGATGTTGGTAAATAAGAGAACCACTCTCTTGCATCTCCTCTCAAGGACTGAACAAATAATCTCATGATCACATCTTCGTGGTGAATCTCATAATCATCCATCAAATTTCTGAACTCTTGCAAATATTTATTTGTTGATTCAACTTTATCACCAATGAACCTTGGTAACTTATTTTTGAATTTAGCCAGAATGTCATTTGGGTAACCGTTAATGCTATTGAAATTGATAGCTATGTACCTTCCAGTGCTGAAACCTCTTTGACAATCTAGCTGGGGCTGATCACAAACCATAGTTCCATCCTCGGCAAAATTAAAACAAACATACTTCTCCAACATATCACATAGGCTGCAAATTACAACTCAAAAGTATGCAAACTAAATATTATTGTCCTTTCCCTCTTTTAGTGCTAATCACTCAATAGGGAACCAAATTTTTGCCTAAGATGTTCAAATATGGTTTCCATATACAATTTTATTGAAAACCAAGAGTGAAGAATACCTAGAAACTTTGCAGCTGCTGCAAATTGTCTTCCTGACTGATAATATTTGTAGATCTGGAAATTTCTTCAAATTTTCAACAAGTTCTATTAACAAGGTCGCCACCTCTCTTCAAAAGGACTGAACTTCAAGTAGTATGAATTTCTTTTACATATAAATTTTTTTCTGAGTTCCTTCCACCAACAGAGCACCACAAATTACAAAACTGTTCAGGTTTACTATAACAAATCTTTCTCTAGGCTTGAAATCCTTCAATACTTGAACTAAATTTAGAATGGAAAATCATTTAATATGACTCTATAATCGTCTGCAACTAGAGATTCAAAATCTTCCCCAATAGAGTCGCCATTCTGTTGGTGTTTTAAAATGCAACCCAGCTAGGCTTTGAAATTCTCTAGGAGGTAGCCAACCTCTATAATAAAGAACCACAAAGGCTAGTGGCTAACTAACAAGATTCAGTCAAATACTTACATCTCCTACACTTCTAGCTCTGCAAGACCAAGGTGGGTAAACCTATACAATGCCCAAAACTTAATTCCCTCATACACCAACATTGCTTTATAAAGCAGATAATTCCCAATGAAAATACACTGAGGGAAGCATTGACAACTTCAAACTTGGCTAAATTATCAGTAACTCAACCGTCTCTCAGCCATTGGAAAGAAGGACACACAACCAACCAAACAGTAAGATTAAGAATTATTTTGCATTTATAAAATGTTTCTGAGATGCACAAAACTGAAAAATAGATTAGTGCCAATTCGGGGCCATGGAGTCAAACATATAAATGAATTTCCCGACAAACAGACTTCAACCAATGGATTTAAATTGCTAATGCTTTGCATCAACTGTTAGTGTCTTGCACCAACAATCCTTCTTTTATTATCAATCAAGTTATTCTTATCAAATCCCATTTGCACACCTGAAATCACAATCACCTGCTCAAAGCATTTTAACCACGTCTTTGAAACAGAATAATGAACAGACAAAACAATCTCATGAAATTTGAGATGATAAACTCAAAGAAACTTTGTATTATTGAATTTAAATGACTAAAAGTGTACAAATATGGAGACAATCTGAAGACATTCATGAATGTGCAAACACCTTCATGATGTTATTTGCATAAACTGGTTGTTCATGAATTCAAAAAATTATAGCTTACAGACTCAAGAAATAACTCAGAATTTTCAGTTCTCTATTTACCCAGCCCAATACAAGAACTCATAACCCTTTACAAATGAGAAAATAAGAAGATATAGAAGAAGATAAGCAACCCAGAGCAGCCCTAAATTTGATCTGCTGATGCCATCTAGAAGCTTCATTCCCATTGATCAAACTGAAAAGAATCTCTCATCTCTCTTCCTTTGCAACAAAAAATTATTCTCTCAAAACTGCCATTGCTCATCATTACCTTGCAACTGAAAATCTTCTCATGTGGAGAATCTCCATCATTCACCCAACTGCTGGAAAATACTTGTTGCCCGTGAAAATTCTATTTCAGCTCTCTTTATAATGCTGTAGTTTTATTTTGATTTCATATATTAAAGTTTGATTACTTTAATATTTAGGCTTTTGACTTCATTTTTAATTCCCCATCAAAAGAATGTCTCACATTGAAATGCTCCCAAATATAAATTGAATATAAAATTTAGTTTACATTTATTCCTTTTACATTGTCTCTGTTCATTCTCACGTGCATTTCACCTTCAGCAAAATAATACTTCATATATGGCAGTGAATAACTTTATTCACTCCACCAGATAAAATAAACTACCCTATTATCCTTACTTTATATAATAAACAATGTTTAAAGTAAAGGATAAAAACAAAAATCTCTCTATGACTTTACTTTCCTCTCCATTCGTTTAAAATGAGAAATCAAATTCACCATGGGTAAAATAGAATTACCCCCCTCTTTTTTGCTTTCGTTTTTACTTTGTAGCAAGTCTTTTGATTTCTCATAGTAATGAATTCAAGTTACACTTTAATGCTGAAGGCACTTTTAAAGTCTTTACCAGGCAAATTGCTTTTCCTTTTAACCTTACCTTTTTCATGTAAAATTTTATCACCATGAAAGAAGATCAAAATATTAAGCATCCTCAACTTTTGAATGTTTTATTTTTTAAAACAACATCCTCACTGGGCATTTATAATATTCATGGGCCCACTTCACATTGTCCGCCCAACCCCGCGCACCTCACACCTTTTTTATGGCGTCATCTATTCTCCTACGAGGTTGGCGATCGATGGCCAAGATTTGGCTGCATCCTCACTCACTGTCTTGATAGTTGATCTTTTTCGCTGCCCTTCAATTGCGCAAGCCATATGCATTCGCTTGAAAGTCTCAAATTATTTTTTAACACAACCACCCTATGCAACAACCATGGCATTTTCTTTCACTGTATTCACCTGGGCTTTTAGACAAGTTCACATGCCTTGTTATTTCTACCACCTCCCTCACATGGCGTGGGCCAGGAAGAATGTCAATATAGCTACCAACTCAATTGCTTAGGCTTATTCAAATCTCCACCCATAGAAAGGATAATAGTAAAAGGTTGTGGAATCCTACTTCACTTGGCGCGGTGGTAGCTCTAGTTGCAGCATAACACTATCAAATCCATCCTTCTTACCTTTAATGTCATCAATAATCCATCTGCTAGCCGCGTAGAGAATTTTAAAATAATTCCCATGTATGCTTCAATGGATCTCTATATATCTAATGCTTGATACATTTAATCGCAAGCAATAAACTTGTACTGTGACAACATGTTTAGAGGGTGATAAAAATTCAAAATACAAAAAAGGTATTATTACACTAAAACAACTTCTGTGTCCCAAAAACAATGTAAAAATCAGAAAATGCACACAAAATGGAGGTTTCCATTCTTCAATCTCCAAAAACAATGTCTCCAACCCCCCCAAAACATGTTTTGGAGGGTGTACTTATAAATTTCCAACCAAAACCAACTATTTTCAACCACCTTTTTATTAGTTTATTAACAAAACACCTAAATGATACTTTTTGACAAGTTGCTTTACAACCCTTTGAGAAACTTTTCACAATTTTTGTAACTTTGTGCAAATGTGACAAAATGTGACAAATTGACACCAAAAGATAAACTAGGACCCTATGACCAAACTAGGACTCAAAACATATTTTAAATGGTCCATTGAACCTTATTACAACACCAAATTACCTAACTTAATCCAAGAACTCAAGCATGCCTCATGGAGGCATGAAATCCAGGAGGTGCTCCTGCACCATATATTAAACACGTTTACAATGTCGATAGAGAAGGTCACTGAAATTAAATGCTGGTTGGCATCAACATTAATTGTTACATGGTTTTTGTGTAGTGGAAATGGTTCCAAAGTAATAAAATAGTTCATGTCCTTCTCGATAAGGCATTGTTTGTTTTTTTTTTTGCGCCTTGCGGTAATAGTTTGCACTATTTACCATAAGGCATTGGTGATTGTTGACTTGTGGCTTTAGCAATACTATTTCATATATGGCTCCCTATGAATTTTTGATAGCCTATGATGCTCCATGACCCAATATGGTAGGGTGGAGAGCATGCCTTCTTTTGTTGTGTTTCATTTTACTTTCCCTATGTGTAGATATGTATGTGAAATTAGACATAGACAACTTTCATCTATGTATGTATGTGAAATCATATGTAGACAAGTGATATTTTCATGCTAGCCTATGTCTTGAGTGATTTTTATTTCCTTTTCTCTTGTGCTGATTTCTCTATTGACAAGTCCACCTATGGATATATATGTGTGTTGTCTACATATAACTTTAGATGCATATATATCTATATATATTTTTCTTTGTAAGTGTATATGTGGACTGTTTTATTGCTTTCCAACCATTGCCAATACATAGAAATCATAAATGAAGTAATATTTTTGAAGCTATTGAACAACAATCAACAATGTGTATATACGTGCATCTAACTTGAGATACATATATATCGGGGTAGATTTTGTTTTGTAACTACATATATGTATTGCATGTATTGGATGCATATGTAGGAATATGTTCCTTGGAAATATATACACACAAAAAGTATGTGTCTCTTTTGTTGTGTTTCATTTTTCTTTTCCTGTGTGCAGATATGTATGTATGTGAAATTAGATGTAGACAACATTCATATATAATCCTCCCCATGTTTATTATTTTGGGAAGATAGTTGTTATTTCTTTCATCCCCAAAAAGGAATTCTTACAATAATGGCCTTTATATTAAGCATAATAACAAAACATTGGTTTCACCATTGATCACAGTGGTTGATAATGTATGTTCTTGCTCAGGGGTTTGGTGAGAGCCTATGAGGCTCCATGATCCAATATGATAGGGTGGAGAGTAGGCCTTCTTTTGTTGTGTTTTATTTTACTTTCCCTATGTGTAGATATGCATGTTTTTGAATTTAGACATGGAA
Organism: Sequoiadendron giganteum; assembly: GCA_007115665.2. NCBI lineage: Eukaryota > Viridiplantae > Streptophyta > Pinopsida > Cupressales > Cupressaceae > Sequoiadendron > Sequoiadendron giganteum. The sequence continues at coordinate 613,205,927 of CM021105.1, forward strand.
AACATTCATCCCTATGTGCAGATATGTATGTATGTGAAATTAGATGTAGACAAAATTTGTATATACTCCTTCATATGTTTAGTCTTTTCATAAGATAGTTGCTATTTTTTTTGTAGGCCTATACTTAAACTTCTCCACAAAAATTTATTTCTACTTGGCATGGCTTGGCCCTATGTCCATTCATCCAAAATTGACAGAACATTTGACAAATGAATGGGTACATATGTTTCAATTGATAGTTGTAGTTTTCCTATTTGAGAGAAACATTATGCATTTATTCAAATTGCTCTTGTTAACTGAAACATTTGGTACCTATTCTTGTGTCAAGTAATTGTCTCATGCTTAGGATTTTCAAGTTTTCTTTGTAAAAAAAAGGAAAAAAAATATCCAAAATATGAGTGAAATTAGATGTAGCCAACATTCATATATAGTACTTCCTATTATGCATGCAATGAATAAAACACATATATACATTCTTACAAAAAAAAATCTATGCTAATATATATTGTACAACCATTGCCACTACATGGAAACCGTACAACAATTAATGTTGATGCCAACCAACGTTTAATTATAAAAAACATTGATAGCACCATTGATTGCACTGGTGGACAATGTACATTAGTTTGCGACTATAATCAATGTTGAGACCAATGTTTCATCTCATACTTAATATACATTCTGTCATTCTAAGAAATCCTTATTGAGGTCTAGATAAATAACAACTATCCTTCAAAAAGTATAAACATGGGACTTGTTTAATTCCTTTCCAAACATTGCTAGTATACAAGAAGCACAAATGAAATAGTATTTCTAAAGCCACAGGTCACCAATCACCAATGCCTTATGGAAAATAGTGCAAACTATTATTGCAGGCCACACAAAAGCAACCAACAATTCCTTATCGAGAAGAACATGAACTATTTTATTACTTTGCAACCATCATCACCATATAGAAACCATACAACAATTAATATTGATTCCAATTGACATTTAATTTTAGTGGCCTTCTCTATCAACACGCCAAATGCTTTTAAATAAAAAATTAAAAAAATCTGCCACCTTTTTCTTGGTCAGGGGCCAGATGCTGGAAGGGTTAAAAATCGAGAAGGCTGAAAAACACTTCTGGTCAAAGTGCACACAATAAGGGAAAACCACAAAACAAGAGGTTTCATAATTTTTTCATTTGATTTTTGTAGTTTTAATCTTCTTATGTTGGTTGAGTGTAGAGTATATTTTTACTACATGTGAGTTCATAAAGTTATGTTGCATATGTTTATCTTTGATATTGCTATGGTTGCATAACTTAGAATCACATGCTCTATATTAAGTGCAATAAGAAACCCTTTGTAGAGAATTTTAAAAATAGTCTATGTACTTGCAAAAAAACCAACCTAGAACAGAAATTGTCCATCACCGCGATCAATGGTGGCATCATTGTTCCTTATAACACTTAAAATATAGCTTATCATTCGAAGAATGTCCCAAATGAATAAACATAGGGAACAATATGTATCAGTGTTATTTGCATCTACTATGACATGCATACATATCTGCACATAGGAGAAATATATTGTCCATCATTGTGATCAATTGTGGCATCATGAATACTTTTCTATAACTTTTGCAACCATTGCCCCATGCAAAAAACAAAAAATAACCTCCAACCACTTTCACAGAAGCTCGGCAATGGATGATTGAACTTGCACCTTCACAAAAGCTCGCCATCTTGGCATCAACATCAATTTTTGTATGGTTTCCCTATAGTGGCGATGGTTGTAATAACACCTTCCATTTAAAACCTCAGAAAACATAGTGAGAGCCTGCACAATTTTCAATAAGGCATTATTGGGTGTTGTTCTATGGCTTTACCTACTATCAGATCTATGAGCCAGGATGGAGAGCTTCTGTGAAGGTGCAAGTTTGATTGCCTAATTCAAAACATATATCAATATGTACATATATATAGGTTTTCATCCATCTATATATGTATATTGTCTACATCTAATGCCACATACATACATTTCTACACATACTTTTTATGCGTATATATTTCCAACCAACAAATTCCTATATTTGCATCCAATGCACGATGTTGATTGCTAGGGCTTGGGGCTTCAACATTGATTGTTATATTCTATCCACTTGGTGATGATGGTTGTAATAACACCTTCCATTTTAAACTTGAGAAAAAATATTCCTTTCCCACAAAAAAATTTCCATTTATGATTATCCCTTTTATAACCATTGCAAATTGTGGTTTATGTGACTATGGAGGACAACCACACACCGTTGTCATTTTTTTCTGAGAGGAAAAACAATTTGTTGGTTGCATCACATTGCTTATCCCTGGAAGCACATGAAGATGGTGTATGTTGCTCCATTCAACATAACCATCTTCAAAGTTATGGTTGGCTTGGTTTTCATGTTGTGCATATCTACAATTTTTTTTCTTTTTGGATATATAGGTGTTAGAAGTTAGATGCACCTTTTTAGTAATTATTTCTTTGAGCCTCAAAAAGTAATTGTTGGAATGATAGACTATATATTAGGTGTAATAAGTATCATTGGTTTCACCATTCATCACAGTGGTGGACAATGTATTTTTTTGCTCGGGGGTTTGGTGAGAGCCCATAAGGCTTCATGACCCAGTTTGGTAGGGTGGAGAGCAGGCCTTCTTTTGGTGTGTTTCATATTATTTTCCCTATGTGCAGTTATATATGTATATGAGATTAGATGCACCTAATATTTGTATGTATGATAGGCTATAAATTAAGTGTAATATTAAACATTGATCTCTATATTTATTAGAATTGTAGATAGTATACCTATTTTCTACATGTAATTCCACATACATACATTTCAACACATTATTTTTTTGTGTATATATATCCAAGCAAAAAGTCCCTACAAATGCATCCAAGGCATGCAATGCCTTTATATGTGCTTGCAAGACAAAATCTACACCGATATATAGGTATATGAAGTTAGATGCACCTTTTTAGTTATTATTTATTCTAGCCTCAAAAAGGAGTTGTTAGAATGATAGGTTGTATATTAAGTGTAATAAGAAACATTGGTTTCACCTTTGATCAAAGTGGTGGACAATGTATATTCTTTCTCAGGGGTTTGGGGAGAGCCAATCAGGTTCCATGACCTAATATGGTAGGGTGGAGAGTAGGCCTTCTTTTGTTGTGTTTCATTTTATATTTCTTATGAGCAGATGTGTATGTTTGTGAGAATAGATGTAGACTAAATTTATATGTATGATAGGTTGTATATTAACTATAATATTAAACATTGATCTCAGCATTGATTATAGTGCTAGAAAATTTATGTTCTTGGTTGGAGATTTTTTGGAAGCCCTCAAGCCTCCATGATGCAATATGGTAGGGTGGAGAGCAATCCCTTTTTACTATGTTCCTGATCCTATTGCTTTGCTTCTCAATCCTTCATTGACATGTTCCTTGTTTTATGTAGTTGCAATGCATTACAATACAAAAAATTTATCTTCTTTCCTTACTTCCTATCCATTAGACCAATATGCACCTATATTTAGAACTTCTCCTCTTGGTTCTTTTTTTTCAGCATACTACTAAAAAATTGTGATGCTTTGAGTTGGATTAATCTCTTTAGCTATACCATTTTTCTTTAATTTGGTGCTTGTAAGCACTTTATTATTTTCCTCATATTATGGTTGTAGGCTCCTCAACCTTGTTCAAGTTTGAGACCTACATCAACTATGGAAGAAAAAAGGTAGCAAATGACAGACAAACCAAATCTATTATGTGTGGTGTAAATACCATATTTGTGCAAGTCATCAGTCCAAATACTTGTTGTAATTCATCCTTGCTTGGCCCCACCTGATCAAGAGGTTGCATTGCAATTGCTCTCAAGATTGTTGGAAACACATGCTCACTTCTACAGTCCTACACCCTCCATCCCTTGGCAACTTCCACACAACCTTCCCACTAAAGGTACCTCAATAATGGGTGGTTGTGGATCTCAGCATAACCTTGCTGGGCACGGCTTGTTGTCTACATCACTAGCCCATCGCCATTTTAATAGAATATTTGGATATTCTTTTTATTTTTCAATGGAGTCCTTCCATCGGTGCATTGATGCTTTATCCGACTTGAAATTTTGTAGTGTTTACAAGGAAAGCTATGTCGACATGAAAGTGTGAGAATCCATCCCAGATGTCATTTTTCTATGTTGTGCTTCTAAAAAGGGCATCCATCAATTCAATTCAATGAAAAAGATGGACCCAAGACCACAACCTCCTATCCTTGCAAAGCTAACTCAGGTTGAAGAAATCCTTATAGCTAGAGTTGCTCTCGTTTTGCAAGTGAGCCATGCTAGAGGAGGCCAATACAAATATAGTGGCCATACTATAAGCTTCCCTCAAGACATCATGGCCATTATGAATTTTTTTCCACGTCGCCTACATGATGTTGAGTTCGTGATTGTTAGAAGAACTGGAATTCGGGGAACAAACTATGATTGCTATGTTGACAAACATAATGTCATGGTTGCATTGATATACAAAATTGAAAATGATCCATACTATAGTGATGTTGGAATTGATTGTGATGCTTTACATTTGTTTCCTTCTACAAGTACTGACATCTCTGATCTTTTGCACATAATGAAAGAACTAGTATAGAACATAGTTGAACCAATGGAAACTTCGGAAATTGTTGTTGATGAGGAAGTTGAGCTAGAGGACTCATCATCATTTATTCCATTGATTCCCAATCCTCCCTGGGAATTGCATGCAATCAGAGATGCCTTGCAGATTGAAGAGATTAGTCAAGATAATTTTCCTTGGCTTCAGATAAATTCTAACCCTATCAATGAATGTAATATAGAAGGGTTATTAAGCGTGGATTTTCCAACATTATTCCCCACTAGAATAGTGATGCCCCTACAGTCGAGAAGCATACAAATTCAATTACATGAATATGCATTGCACTTGATGAGAAACTATGATAATAGATTTGGGAGGCATGTTAGATTTAGATATTATCTTTAAATTTTAATAATGAGACATTGAAGCCAGCAAACAACTTCCGTTTTCATGAAAAAAACTTGGAAGAAAGGATCCCAAAGTTTGTGGTTGCATTACAAAACAGCTTCAAGATGCATCAAACACCTAGATAGAAAACCAACTCATTCTCTTTGGTGCATATTTACAAGGGACGCGATCATATTGGAGCAAGTGCCAACAAGAGCTTGTTGCAATGATCCACCAACTTGTGACACCGTCTCTCTTTTTCACTCTTAGCTTCGTAGACACAAAATGGTCTAATTTACACAAGGTACTCGATCCTTCTTCCCAGACACATATGCCATACTCCTGAAGACACTTCATAGACAATGTCATCTAGAATATGCATATAACAGCCTTGTACATGCACTTGTGGTTCACCATTTTCTGTGATGAAGTTATTGAGAGGCTTTTCCATACAAAGGATTACTAGTATAGGTATGAAAGGAAACACTATGGATCATCACATGTCAATGGCTTCTTGTGGCTTCTAGGTGCCCAGGATATGGACATGCTTGACTGGTCCAACCCACATGAGGTTCAATAGGCAAAAAATTCTTTGATCACTATGTTTCAACATGGAATCCTCGTTCCGCAGAATAGATAATATCAAGATTCTACCACTCTTCTTTGGAGGGCTCATGTTTGCTTGACAACTCAAAAATTTCTTGCATGGACCCAAAGGTGGATTATAAATAGCTAGTTAATAGATTGCAGAGGCATACTAAATATACTTAGTACACATGCCTTAGGAAAAAATGCCACCAATTATAATGTCACTACAAAGATCCATGGAATGCACAACCATCATCAAAATTTGCAATTGACAATGAATCAAACAAATCCTATAAGCCAACAAGAAATGATTAGCACCTTAATATCCACAACCCTAAGATGCTTGTGATATGGCAAGCAAATTTTGATTTCTAGCCAATCTTGTCAAGACAAATTGTGCTAAACTACATTTCCAAATATTCATCAAAGTCTACAAAAAAGTTTGAAAGCTATATTGATATCTTGTAGAGGCTTGCAAATACAAATTCATCTAGGGATAAAGTGTTGCTTTCCTATCAAAATTTCATGATGAACTTAGTTGCAAATCATGACATTGGTGCACAAGAAACATGTCATATGTTACAAAATTTGCCCCATATCATGTCAAGCCGACATTTCCTATCTTTGAACGTGAGTAGGAAAAAATTCCACCATTTGAAAATAATTGATAATGGTGAAGAGCTTGCAAGTAGTTATATTCATTGCTACATGCAAAGAACAACTAAAATGGACACTATATCCCTTATTCAATATGCACAATTGTATACACATCGAAAAAATCAGAAAGGCAGGGGCTTGTGTTTGCAAACACACCCTATTGTCATCGTTATTTACCCGGTATTCAAGTTTGTCCCCCTAAGAATTATGATAGCTTTGAAACATCTTTTTGGTTTAAATTGCTACTATACAGGCCTTTTAGAAATGCTGAAGTAGATATAGGCCTCACCAAAGATAGTATAACACAAAACTGGAGGCTATTTCATGTTGTTTGATATCACCCTTGGCATTTCAATAGAGTTATTTCTCCCCCCACTAGTCAATAAGAAGCTAATAGTGATACCTACAACACTTAGTCTTTGCCTCTCGCAAATGAATATGAATATGAATTTATTTCCAACCTTGGTGCTACAAACAATTTTTTCTTCAACTAGCTACAACTATTAGGTAGACATGATTTTGATTTAAATCACATGTAGGGCACACACCATGTTCCTAAGAATATACACAAAGTTTTTGTAGAGTTCATCTCAACAAGTAAATTGCATACAACTTAACGTAGTCTTTTCCCACCTCCTACAACTGCACTTTGTCATCAACTATCTCCTAAGCAAAAGCTTGCTCTAAATATCATTGAACAACACCATCTTGGCCCATATTCATCATAACCATTGCATATGATTATTCAAGTTACTAGAGGTAGAGGTAAATCATTTCTTATAGACAACATTTAGAGAACACTAAATACATCGCCAAATTAGAGAATGAATCCTTTGCTTGCTTTGGCACCAAGAGGGATGGCCACTTACAATATACGTGCCTGTATAGTGAATGCAACTCCTTGAATACTAATTAGAGATATAAATCCATTGAAAGGACATCCATTGACCATATTTCAAGAGGAATTCAAAAATATTAAGTACATCTTAATTGATGAAATGAGATTTTTGGGACCTAGGTTGTTGCTCAAAATAGATAATTGATTGCGACAAGTGTTCCCTACTAGGAATATGCAACCATTTGGTGGTGCCTCTGTTATACTCATGGGTGAACTAGCATAGTTGCCACCTATTTTGGACAGACCTATCTACACTTCTTGCTCCACAACCTTGGTTCTTTGGCACACTTTTAATGTTGTTGTTATGCTCGACAAAGTCTTCCACCAACATGGATAGTTTGATGCACAAAAATAGTTCCATAGAATCCTTTTGAATATTAGAAATTCTCAAGCATCTCAAATTGATTGGAAAAATATTATGAATCAAAAAAATTCCATGCTTTTAGCTGAACAAAACCAAGATTTCAATGAAGCTATTCACTTATTCCCAAAAAATAGGTTGGTCACCTTGAACAATAGAAAAATGCTTCAATAGTTAAATGTTCCCATTGCAATTAGTGTTGTTGAAACTACTCAACAAAGCACGTCTAATTATAGCGATGATGAGAAAATTCAAGTAGATATCTTACTTACAATTGGTGAACAAGTAATGTTAACAGTAAATCTTTGGGTGGCAGCTGGCCTAGTTAATGGATCATTGGGTTTTGTCAAGTCTATCTTATATGCTAGGGGTACTAAACCACCTCAACCATGTGAATATGTTGTTGTGCACTTCGCAAACTACATTAGCACAACATGGGATCAAGGCAACCCAAAAGCCATCCTCACTCCCCTGATCACATGAGGAAGCTGAACACATATCCCCTTGACAATGGCTTGGGCAATAACAATAAATAAATCTCAAGGCTTGGCATTGGAGAAAGCTACAATAGATATTGGAACTAAAAAAAGACAAGGACTAACGTTCACAACTCTTTCCCATGTAAAATCAATTACAAGAATATGCATAGATCCTCCTTTCTCTTTTGATAGATACTTCAGATTACATGCCAACAAATACAATGCACTCTGAAATCAAAGAAGAGGATTGCCTCCAACAATTGTCTACACTTCCATCATGATGAAATGTTTGTATTTTTTTTGGTAACTATAGCTCTTCTTCTTTCCCTCTTCATTTCAATGCATATAGAATTTCCACATTTTCTAATTTTTCTTCCTTGTCATTCCCTCCATAGTGAAGTTGCAATCACTCTCGCCAAGCTAGCAAGATTTTTTCTTCTATGGTGATTGCTAAGAGAAGTTGTTCAATTCTCGCATTATGCTTCTCCTCTCCTCCAATAACAAACCTGAATTCCTTCCTCTTCTTTGGTTGACCCTATAACATTTATATTTAATTTTTCTTTCAATTCCATCCTCTTCTTGGGTCAATGATGCCACTACCAATGCTCTCTCCTTCAAACACTTTGTGTCTAACTATATCTGATTGAAACCATTTTAGATTGCAAACATTCTCAAATATAACTATAGATCTCCACAATGCTAAATAGCTTCATGATCACATGTTTGGCCTGGTGTACGAGCTACAACTACACTCCATTTATATACAAGGTAAGGTTATATGTCCTTTATTCCATCTCTTATTTCACAACTGCATCCCAAACTCTTTGTCATATATGATACAACTACATATATAATTTTAAAAATGTATAACAATAATTTCAAATCAATAAAATTCTTAGGTACTAAGATAGAATTATATGGGATTTATAATTGTAACCATATTGCATCGTGTTGTGTGCACAAGGTATGTCTACATCTTATTTATTTCATCTCTTCTATTACAGGTGCATTACATATTATTTTTTATAAATTATAGAACTGTTTATATTTCCTAATTTAGGTATTATCTACCAATGACACATGTTCATCGCACTAAACTTTACATTTTCCTTGTGTCTAACCATAATTCCATTTTAGATTGCAAATGTTCTCACTTGTAACTACAGATCTCCACAATGCTAAATAGCTTTGTGATAGCATGTTTGGAATCATGTACGAACTAAAACTACATTATAATTATATACAAGGTAAGGCTATATGTCATTTATTCCATCTGTTATTTCACAACTACATCTCAAATTATTTGTCATAAATCATATAACTATATATACTTTTAAAAATGTATAACACTGATTGCAACTCAAGAAAATTCTGATGTGTCGAAACATTGGTTTCACCATTGATTAAAGTGATGGACAAAGTATGTTCTTTCTTAGGGGTTTGGTGAGAGCCCATGAGGCTCCATGACCCAATATGGTAGGGTGGAGAGTAGACCTTTTTTCATGTTCATATTGCATCCCATTGTGTGCACAAGGTATGCCTACATCTTATTTGTTTCACCCCTTCTATTGCAGGTGCATTACATATTATTTGTTGTAAACTATAGAACTGTTTATATTTCCTAATTTAGATTTGTCTTCCAATGATACATATTCATCACACTAAACTTCACATTTTACTTTAATGTTTGTAGAACATACTCAAGAAAAACAAGGTACATATAACATTGATTTCAACTCAAGAAAATTATCAGGTATCAAAACATTGGTTTCACCATCAATCAAAGTGGTGGAAAGTGTATGTTCTTTCTCAGGGGTTTGGTGAGATCCCATGAGGCTCCATGACCCAAAATAGTAGGGTTGAGAGTAGGCCTTCATTTCTTGTGTTCATATTGCATCTCGTTGCATGCACAAGGTATGCCTACATCTTATTTATTTCATCCCTTCTATTGCAGGTGCATTACATATTATTTTTTTATAAATTATAGAGTCGTTTATATTTCCTAATTTAGATATTGTTTACCAATGACACATGTTCATCACACTAAACTTCACATTTTCCTTTGATTTTTGCATAACATACTCAAGACAAACAAGGTAAGGCTATGAAGTCAGCCTTTGAGCTGCAACTACATTTTACTTTTAAAAATAATTTGAAGGCTATGAAGGCTATGAAGACAAAGAATTTGAGCTGCAACTACATTCTATTTATATACAAGGTAAGGATATATGTCCTTTATTCCATCTCTTATTTTACAACTGCATCTCAAATTCTTTATCATGTAAATCATACAACTATATATACTTTTAAAAATGTATAACATTGATTTCAACTCAAAACAATTTTGAGGTGTCGAAACATTGGTTTCACCATTGATCAAATTGGTGGACAATGTAGATATTTCTCAGGGGTTTCATGAGAGCCCATGAGGCTCCATGACCCAATATGGTAGGGTAGAGAGCAGGCCTTCTTTTTTTATTTTTATACTGCATCCCGTTGCGTGCACAAGGTATGGCTACATCTTATTTATTTCATCCCTTCTATTGCAGGTGAATTACATATTATTTGTTATAAATTATAGAACTATTTATATTTACAAATTTATATATTGTCTACCAATGACACATGTTCATCGCACTAAACTTCACATTTTCCTTTGATTTTTGCAAAACAAATTCAAGACAAACAATCATTTTTTGCATAAGATAGTAATGTCTTAGTCAGTGATATTTCATCTCAGCTTATTTTCATGAGTTCTATAAATCTTTTCAATGCCTTAGATCTTCTATGAAGTTATCCTTGAAACAAGGCTTTCAACCAAGGTCTATCGACTACTCTTATTTTTTGTTTTGGTGAGTTTGAACTATTAAAACATTTCACCATTAAGGAATGCATTGATAATGGTTTCACTTTCTGTTACGATCTTGAAATTGTTGAGTTTTCAAATCACATAATGGGGATTTTAAGGAAGTAATGTGTTATAAATGACCTTTGAGAATAATCACAGTGACTACAAAATCGATCAGAATGGTGAAATAAACATTTGCATACAACAATAATCTCTCAAGATATATTTCGATTGCAAGTAAAGGAAAATTTAGAAATAAAATTAAGAAATGTAGTTGAATTTTTTTGTATCAATCTACCTTTTGATTAACATCAACAAAATTATGTGGGTGCAATTATCTCTTTATTTTTATGGTTGTGCATGACTTATTTAAATATACTTATTTGAAATTTCTATGTCCTATTCCAAATCAATTATATTCTAAGCTTTCAAATAATTATATTATCCTTTTGAGATAATGTATATGTATCTCAACCTTATATATGCCCTATTGTCTTAGCATAATGGTGTCATAAAATTTTTTTTAATGATGCTATGAGGATTTTTAGATGTGGTCACTTGATCTCTCTCAGTCGTTACTATTCTTGTTATTATATACCTTCTTGTGCTTGGATGTAGACTGACTTCCATTATCTTATAGTCTATGTTCTTGCAAAACAACCAACCAAGAACATACATTGTCCATCACTGCGATCAATGGTTGCATGAATGTTCCATAAAAAACTTAAAATAATGCTTATCATTCCAATAATGTCCCAACAGAATAAGCATAGTGATCAATATGTATCAATGTTGTTTTCATCTACTATGACATACATACATATCTGCACATAAGGGAAATACATTGTCCATCATAGCGAACAATGGTGGCATCAATGTTCCATATAACACTTAAAATGTAGCTTATCATTCCAAGAATGTCTCCAAATCCTATGCTCTCTCCCAGATTGTTCTTAGAATCCCCCTCTTTAATTCCTCCTATGCCTCTATAGATCCCTGCCAGTTGGACTTCCTCTCTGCCTATCATCTCATCGTTGTATGTCAGTACATGCAACTAGTAGTTTATAATATCACTTCACTTAACAACTATTGGAGTAAATGGGTTTTTATGATTTAGCTTGCTTAATTTTACTTAGGCATCAACCATTAGGTGTGTATTAGGTTTTTAGTATTTATTTATCATTTTCATAGTTGTATAAATGGTTGCCTCTACCTAATCATTCCTCGCCTTTATAAGCAAGGTTTTGTACAATATTTTTGCATCTCATATCTCAATATATTTTCATCATTCTGGTGAAATATCCTAGTGCTTCTCTCATATTGTGAAGGTGTTTATCTGCAGGTTGTTCCCCTAAGAGGTGCTTGACACCAACATGGTATCAATGTGATCTTCTTGCACCTCCTTCTGATTCTATTTTTTTCATCAGTGAATTGATGAGAGATAATTTTTTTCTTACATTTTCTAGAGTGATATCTTTGGTGTTTGAAATTTTTATAAATTTCTATTTCACCTTGCCGATATATTTTTTTGGTTGAAATATATACAAAGGCATTTTTTGAAAGGTGAAGTAATCTTTGGAAGTAGTCTTTTTGAAATCTCTCGTAATAACTACAAATAATTAAAACTATACATCTCTCCCCTTAGATCAGTGTTAGGAAGCGTTTCAACACACATTTCTTTCTTTCAATACCAAGGTTTACATATTTTCAAATTGAAAGCCTAAAGGTAAATAGGAGAGAGCACCTAAGAAATAAGAGTGAGAGTAAATAGAGTGCCCACCTAAGAGATTATTCAAAGTTGCTAAAAAATGATATTCAACCCTATGATAAAAATATTAGTGCAAAGACACTTGATTAGTGGGTCTCAAAATTAAATATTAATTTAGCTACCATAAAATTTATCCACATCAATAAATCTCTTTCACAATTTTGTAGTTGTTGATGCATACTATTACATGATATAAAAACTAGGCATGTTCATTAAAAATTATAAAATAACAACTAATTTCTAAATAGGATGATTTTATAATATTACTAAAAATTACTTTACCTTATTTTCATGAAGAGAAAAGGATAATACAGTGGAATTATTTGTGGGAAAGTGAATGGACAAAGTGTTCAATGTTAAACAATTGAATTTAGAAAGAGTGAAATAAAATGGGGTAAATATGTCATTGACTATGGATCTTAATAAAATAGATAGTTATTTAGTCACCTAAAGAGACTTATCCTTATGAAAAAACTAGTGAGGCTCTTTCTCAGTCCCATTACTATATGTTATATAATATGTTCTACCCTTCTTATAAGCACAAATGGTATGGTGAAGAGTAGTATATTTGTTCTAAAAAGAGTAGAGATAATAGAAAAGGTAAGAGATAAACAATTCTAGCATCACAATTATTTTGAATTATAATGGTAAGGGTTATTATCATTATTACCATTATGATAAATATGAGCATATAAAATAGAGGTGTAGGAAGCTATACCTAGATTTGGTATTGTCATGACTCAAGAAAGGAAAAGAAAAGAACGATGTATGTGGTTACATAACAATATATATTGAATACAATTTAGATGTATATGAAATATTATGGTCAATGCTCCCCTCAAGATTCTTGACAAGGGACTAACCGCCTCCCGTGTGATCCATGTCTCTCTCATTTGTATTAGGCATTGATAGATTGATATTTTGATGCAACAATTGGTATCAGAGTGTTAGGTCACAAGTTCGAATCCCCTCGGGTAATGCTGAGGGGGAGATCGTTGAAAAATGGTCAATGCTCCCCTCAAGATTTGTGGCAAGGGACTAACTGCCTTCCGTTTGATCCATGCCTCTATCATTTGTATCTAGCATTGATAGATTGATCTTTACTATAATGAAAAATGTGGGCCAACAAGATTATCCTATCTCACTATGTGTAAGCATGTCCACAACATGGGTAATGTCTCACATGATGAAGATTCTCTCACCTAGCTCTTCATATTTATGATTGAATTAATTTATAACAAAATGGATCCTATGTTTGATCTATGTTCATAAGAAAACCTCATTCAATGTAAGTTCATTGGTGATCTTGGTTCAAAGACTGTAGGCTATCAATCAATATAATTTAGGTTGAATATAATAAGGATATAAAACAAACATGAGTAAATAATAAAATCTTTATGTTCGACTTAACCTCAAAGTTAACAAATATAGTCATGTTATGGATGTAATTTAATTTATTTTATATTATTTTGTCTTTTAAATCCCATATCATGTTTAGTTTAGGAAGAAAAATTAGCACTCTAGGATCATCTTGAGTATAAATGAATTCATGTTGCATTATTATGTTGGGAGTTGTCTAAGATAACTTCAAATTCTATTACCTCATTATGCGAGTAGTTAATATGTACTAGTGGAAGGGTTATTATTTGTAAGGTACCAACCTTGTGTGCATCAATTACCACTTTTTATGCTACCTTAATTAAGCCTATCATTATCATTAGGCAAGTCAACTAATGAAGTATTTGGAATGATGTGATATTACAAGAAAGAGGTATTACAAGTGATACTAGTAGAACAAACCATGTGAGTTTAATGTGAACTAAATTTTGAGCTAAATCAATAACAATTAAAAATTAAGTAGGAATTTTCCACAATATTGAGATGTTATAAATTTAAATGATTCTTTTGGTAAATAAACTCAATTTGGAATTAATTGGTAAATTTAGAACCTAATAGATTATAGTAGGTGATTTTTCTTACATAGTGATCGATAATGATATGTAGACTCCTATTGAAAGGTATTATAGTTTCCCCTTACAAACTAGAACACGTATGATGATGTAATAACACATGAAATGGTACCATTAGATTATTATCGCTTGTATCATAGAGGAGATACCTCATACATTCCTTATGATTGTATACCCTTAGGGATAGAATTTTAAAGGTGTTTCAATCCTTACAATTATCATTTTGATTGGGTAAGATGTTAATTGTACTTTAATCACCATAAGGTCCAAGACTATTTATCTCTTGATACATTACCAAGGTAAGTGAACCTATAATTATAGGTAAATGGTTACCCTAAATATGATCCATCATCCTAAACTTCATCACGAAGAAGTTTTATTAATATAATTCGTTGTGTACTAGATGTAATAATTTTTGGTATTTGATCTTTCATGAACAAGGAGATATGAATCAAATTGGTAGATGTATTAATTTCTAGTAAATTTTATATACGTGAGTTATTCATATCATGTTAGATTGAATAAATTCTATGAGACGCAAGGTATCAATATGCAAATGATAAAGATAAGTGTGATTTGGATGTTTAAATTTTTGTATAAATTTTTAGAATATTTGGTTAAGGTTGAATTCAAATAAATATGTTTTATTCATTTCAACAGTTAGGATCATAAATTTACTAACAATGTGTAGCCCAAGGATTGGGCACTTTAATTTTAAGAAGTAGGTTATGACCATCCAAATGGTACCAAACCAATGAAATGCAAGTTTGAGGTACGTCGATTTGGTTAACATCAAATTGATAATTTAATTATGAAGATACCATTTTTGTTGATTATTTCATGGGGTATTGAAATTTTCAAATTGTGTGTAGGAAATGTGGAGGTATGAAAATAGCCAATGGATGGAACAAGATCACCATGACCCTAGTTACCTTATACCATGTTGTAAAATAATGTGATGATTATCATGTTTATTATTTGGGGAAAGGATTGTAAATAATGTCATGATTATCATGTTTATTATGTGTGGAGAGGAGGGTAGGTGTGGAAATCGGTATAGAGGGGGAATGATTAGCTGATTCACGGGGAGAGGGAGTAAGTTTGCTTACCTTTTTTTTCATCCTCCTAAATTATATGGGAAGACCTATGTGTAGAATAGGGGGAAAGAGGCTCAATGGATGGTGATACATTGGGTATACCTTATGCTTCCATATTTTTCTAAAACTTGAACCCGAGGTGTTGTCCTATTTTTTTAAGCCGAGGTATTGGCATGGGGTCTATTTATCCTTGTGGGTGGGTGAAAAAAAAGGCTTGAGTTATGTGGATTTCCTATGTGTACCCTCCTGACTTATCTAGGCTTCTGGTGATCTTCTTGGCTTGGGGGAATGGTGAGGGCTTTAGGGTTCAAGGACCCATTAAGGTTAGGTGGAAAGCATCATTACATTGGCTATTTGGCTAAGAGTAGTAGTAATAACATTTGAGAGCAGAACGTATTGTCTATTTGGCTAAGATTAGTAGGAATAACATTCGAGAGTCACCCTCTTATAGTGTTCTAGTAATGTAAGTGGCCTATGAAAGTTATGTATGCATAAATTTAGATAGCCATATTCTTTAAATAATTTCTTTTTCATCTAGATGAAGATTTTAAGATAATATTGTGTGTATTAATAAAATCTATATTCCTGACCAGAACACATTGTCTATTTGGCTAAGAGTAGTAGGAACAACATTCAAGAGCCTCCCTCTTGGAATGTTTTGGTAATGTAAGTGGTCTATGAAACTTCATGTATGTAGAAATTTAGATACCCATATTCTTTAAATAATTGCTTTTCATCTAGATGAAGATTTTAAGATAATATTGTGTGTATTAACCAATTCGATTAGAAATTTTATTCCACTGATGAAGAGTTTTGTAGTTAAAATTTCCAATAAAGAGTTTTATAGTTAAATTTTGTAAATTTCTAAGTAAGTGAAGTTGTGTTTTTGGGTTTGTATATATGAGGATGAATATATATATATACATATATGTTTTGATACTATTGGCTAAGGAGATTCAATTACTAGTGAGTATGCTTGTCTTAGACCCAATACATGTAGGGTTGTAGCTGGGGGGGTAAACTATTGAAACCACTAATGGTGTTGGTGTTGGTGTAGGTGTTGGTGTTGGTGAATAAGAGATGGTAGTAGTAGTTGGTCCTGGCCCTATAGGATCTAATGGATCAATTGGTGACTATATCTTTGACTCAATCTGTGACTTCAAAAGGGCTTGTTGTGTGCTTTTTCCAACCTGGCTCCTTTGTGACCTAGTTGATCCAAATTTGTTTATTCAATAATAGGTAGTAAGAGGAGCTCCTCTAAGTTGTTGGCCTAGGTTTATCCTATAGGTCTAGAGATAATAAGGTGGGTGAGTCAGCTGGATGATATACATATATATATATATATATTTGTTGTTTGAGCAAGTTCCCTCCACCAATAACTATATATAAAACTATTTTCCATCAAGGCATGCAAGTTTTAGCCTATTAGTTTTCAAAAGGGTTCTCCCAAACTAAAGTTAAAGAAATGAATCTAAATTTAGTGGTATGTTACCCAAAGTTATAATTTAATTTGGATCGCCATAAAAATGTATGCATGAACATGAATTTCCCCTCCAGTTGTGAGCCTCTACATGTCCAATGTGTTGGTCTATGTGTAAAGTGAAAATTGCATGCATGCCTGAATAAACAGTTTACCTGCAAGGTGTTAACTATTCCTAACCTTATCTTGCTATCTGTAATTGTTGAAAATTAATTAAACTAGCTATTGCACCTTATGTAATGGGTAGGCGAAAGAGGTGTGAAAGGTCAATTAGGAAAATTTTGGTTTATTTTTTGCACACATTTGTATAGTAAATGAGATCAATTGATAAATCATTCAGAAAATGATTTTAATATTATTATTAATTTTTATTTTTTTATGATTTTCCTTGATTTGTCCTTACCATATCTAAAAACATTAAGTTTCTCTCAATAAAGGCACTCAATATAGTATCCTTTAGGATTCCTAGCTTTTACCTTCTATTAGATCTATTATATTTTGCAAACTTCTAATTTTGGAAGTTACTTAAGTGGTGGGGTTCATCATATTGACACTAAAATCTCATACCAATTTGTAACTTCTTGAATCTACATCAGTGTTCTAGTCATTGAGTTGTTTACCTTGTAGTGAAGCTTCCCCTAGCAAAGGTGTCCAATCAAAACCATTTGTGTACAATCAAAAAATATTCTTCAAATTGCTAGTACTTGGTGGATCATCTTTCTTGATTCTAGATCTGATCCTTAATACCTCCAAAGCTATCAGGATACGGTCATAAGAATTAGCAAGAAATAACACTCTTGAGTAAATCCTTGTCAGCCATTTTATGCTCTTGAACAAGCTATAGGCATTCAGATTGAGAAACAACCAAATCTAATGCAAGAAATTATGATAAGAGTGTTCAAGATTATGAGAACCAATCCAATCTAATAGAATAAATGATAATTGATCAGGCATCATGCACTGCTCAAAATATGACCCACATAATTGTTGGTGAAGACATTGTTTCAAAGATTATGACCATCCTACAAGAAGTTCTATTTGTAAGAAAATCTCTCTCCATCTAGAGTCCCCTCTTCTTCCTTAGTTCAATTAGATTTTTAGCAAACCAGTGATGAACTCTATATTGCTTATCCCCTACTTAATAGACAACAAAACACAATCCTACAAAAGTAGATATGCTTTTTTTTATCGCCAAAATGGAGGGAAATATATATGATCTAACAAGAGCAATGTAGATTTACCGATATCTGAATTTTAAAAAATCATTCTTAATGTTATGTGACTCTTTCAAATTTTCTATGGTCTCATACTCCATCAATTTAGTTAAGTTGTATGTATGCAATTTGTTACATGACTTTAAAAATTCTTCTATGGTTTCATTCTCCATCAATAAAGTTAAGTTCCATGTTTGTGATCTACAGTTTTTGCATGTATGACATAATAATGTATAATACTCTGCAACTTTATTTTTTATATTTTCCTTAAGTGAGTCATATTTAAGTCTTGTGATTGAAAAATACTTCATGTGTACATTTAGTGGCAATGTTATCCAACTTTAATAACATGTTTGGACTCAACCATTTTAGATCAAAGAGCGTACTATTTTCTCACATAGCCTAAACAACCTCCAATTTTATTACATAAATGGAATCAATGGAATCACCTAAATGTTGATTCAAATGGTAGCACTAAATCTATTGCTATAAAAATCACTAATCAATATAATCAGTTTTACATAATTCTAGTTGGATTCTTTTAATGGATTTGGCACTCCTTTCAGTTTCTTAATGACTTAGATTGAACCAATAAGAAAAAAATCACAGCCCAGGAGAATCTATTGCACAGATATGGGAGAGTTATTATTGTTCACACCATAGTGGACCTATGCCATATAAAATTAATCCATAGAGTTCCTATAGAATTTAAATTCTAGGCGAACATTATTGGTGAGCAGATCCTCTTTGTAAATTCTTAACCAATACATTACACAGTTCATATTGTCAAGTTGATGTATTTCAAATAAAAGAAACAAAAAGGGGAAGTATTCCAAATAAAAAATGTAACATAAGAAACTGCTAAAACTACATCAGATGGTACACAATATTAGAATTGTAAATGATGCAAACAAAACACAATGAATCTAAACAACCCACAAAATTGACCTAGAGCAACATTGCAAAAAGACTACCTTTAAAATTGAAGATTAAATGAATTGGAAAAGATAAGAAATTATTGTGTGAAAAAATAAAACCAAAATCTTACATGCCCCAAAGCAATTAAGTAAAAATAAAATATCCTTCCATCCTCAAGGCATATCTAAGCAGATAATGTATGCAAAAATTTATTAGACTTTGGCACACCTAAATAATAAATCTAATATCAAATAAATTGCTAAATTACATCAAATAGGATGCATAAATTAAATTTAAAATGCTAGAAATCAACAGTTCAAATTTAAAAAATAAAAATCCTTCCACTTTGGGGTATGTTCATACACCTAAATAACAAACTTAATTTCTAATAAATATTAAACAAATAGAATGAAAAAAATCAATAAAAATTGAGCATGCTGAAAATGAAAAGCTAAGTGATTTAATCTGTAAATCTAAATCAACCTTCAACATGACATCAATGAAGTTTCTCTAAAATGAAAACATATGCAATAACAAAAACTAAACTATGAAAAACCCATATGAATTCACAAGAAATTCACACCATTATTATCCTCTTCCTCTATATCTTGCATTTGCTCTCAGATTTTACGAGCGAAATCACAAGAAGCTATGCAAAATTGGATGAGAACATAATAAGATTGAGAATTAATGTGTGTTGAAATGTGAGGAGGAAGCATTCTTTTATAGATGAATTCATGGGATGAGTCCACAATGTGGGAAGAATGTGGGATAAAGGATTAGGTGGTATTTTTTATGAATTTTGATAAATACATAGAAAATATGATATTTTTAATGACTATGTGAGTAAAATTAGTGAAAATGACTATGCAAATGGTGATTATAAACTATTATTTAAATATTTTAATGAAACTAATTATGGATGATGATAAACTCTTATGAAATGGTTGAATGCTTATGTGACTGTGTTTATGAAAGACATATTTAATGACTTCAAAATATATTTAAATGAAATGGATTGATGAGATATGAAAATGGTTTGATGAATATAGATATATGCAAATGATCACATGAAGCATGCAATGAGAGATATGATTATGCAGATAATGGAATAAGTCATGCAATAGATGGAAATGATTATTAAAGCATTTGTATGCATCTACATTTTGCCCCTCTTTGAGACAATACATCCTGTCACATTTTTTCAAATAAAAAGATATGCCCCACCATAAGGAAGAATGACGAGGATGATGATGAGGTATTGGTATGCCCCCTCGAGAGGACATGTGGGTTCAAAGAATATGAGTGCGCTCTCGAAATGGATGAAAGGATTGAAAGATGATGGCAAAAAATGATAGAAGAAAATAGATGAGGATGATGAAGAAAATAATGAAATGATGAAGGAAGTGATGAAGGAAATGGATGATGGAAGAAATGATAGAAGAAAAAGAGATATGAAGGAAATGAAGGTGATGAAGCCTCTTTTGCATGTCATAGTGCTTTATCATCATAGAGCGGTAAAATATGACAAATGGACAACAAACACCTTGGTAGTACATAGACCAAGGTGTGCAAAGTCATCCATTTGTAAAATAGTAGTCGTAGACAAGGAATGTCCTAACTCATATTAAAGACAAAGTTTCCCCAGTATTTTTGTCAAGATAAACCTCAGACAAAGTTCAAATAAAAGATGAGTCATGAAACATTATCACTCCTCTAAATCGTTCATGGGACATCCTAGAGGTCACTAGTAACATGACTAACGAAAATCCAAAATATAAGAGAAAATAGACCAACAAGGTCAACAACCATTTAGATTGTTTTCCAATAAGTGTGTGCCAGTGTGTTAAGGGGTGAAGTGAGTGATAGGTGGACTGTATTGACAAGGCCTGGTTTCAAGAGAAGAAACATGTCGTATAAGACATCAAGTCTAGTTTCAATCATGTAACTACTTGTATAAGGAAAATGAAAAAGTGTGACAGTGATAAGGTCTAGTTTCAGTAAGGACACATCTTGTATAAGACCTTTTGTTTTGACTGATCCATTTGACTTGTTTGATTGATTTGACAAATAACCATTTTGACTTGAAGACTTTTTGACTTGCTTGTCTAGTTGATTCAGGATTTTTATGTTTGAAGTGTAGATGATTATGTCACGTCTGAGTTGACTATGTCTTATTTATTTTGACGGACTCGATGAACCCTAAAAGACTAACCTAGGGGGCTGCAGGGGCTAATCGACAGATGGCCTTGCCTATGTAGCAATGCATAGAGACCTTGTAGTTTGACATGACCCTTAAGTTTGTTTCAATGACAAAGGATTGAATCATGATTTTATTTGAAAACACTTAAAGACTGACCTAATGCCTTAGGGGCACATCGATAGATGGCCTTGCCTACATCCATAAAGATTGACATGACCGACTTTGGCTCCGTTTTTGGGATTTTGTTGAAAGTTATCTCAATGTTTTTGTGTTTTGATATGTTTCGATTTTTTTAGATTTTGAAGTTTTATGATGTTTTTTGTTTTGGATTTTGGAATGTTTTGAATTTTTTGGGATTTTTGGAATATTTGAATTTTTTGGATTTTGGGAATATTTGATTTTTTGGGATTTTTTAGAGACATTTTATGATTTTTATGGAATTTTTCAAGACATTTTATGATTTTTTGGGCTTTTTTAGGACATTTTATGATTTTTATGGCTTTTTTAAGACATTTTATGTTTTTTTATGGCTTTTTTCAAGACATTTTATGATTTTTAATGGCTTTTTTAGGACTTTTAATGATTTTTTTATAGATTTTTTCAAGACGTTTTATGATTTTTTTATGGCTTTTTTCATGACATTTTATGACTTTTTTGTCTTTTTTCAGGATGTTTTATGATTTTTTAAGGCTATTTTTTTTTCAGTATAGTGACTTTGAATGATAAGTGTAGAATCTAGTGTAGGTCAAGGATATTGCCCCAGTTGTGTATAAGATGAACCAATAGGAATGGGATGGGGCAAGGTTTATTATGGATGAAAGGTGCAGGAGAAGGATGGAAGATGTCAACCATTTGGAAGTCATGATAAGTATGACAAGGCATGATAATGGATGTTAAATGGGAGGTGATGGAAAGTAAAGGCCTTAGTATGAATCAAAGTGATAGTAGATGACCGAGCAAATATTGGCTACAAAAGGTGCTTGTTTGCCAGGTTTTCACCATGGTACTTATCTAGGGTGCCTGTTTACCAAGTTTTCACTATTGGATGAATTTTTTCTCTTTACTATTTCTTTTTCCTTCTTTTCTTTTTTGTATTTTTTTCAAGACTTTTTCTCATTTTTTAAATTTTTTTAAAAACTTTTTCCCATTTCCTTGTGGGTATGTGCACAATCATGATGGGCCAAAAAGTGGCGATATGTAAGTGATATGATGGCCCATGTGGCTGACGACTTTTGTTTAACCCAAATTTGATGAAACGAAAAGGGGTTTTAAAGGAGATTCTCAGGTTTCCACCAATAGAAATTATGCTTTACTTTGAATTTAATAGATTATTATTATTCATTTTCTATTTGAATTCCGACTAAAATCTTGATTGATAGGTTGATTGAAAAACATCTATAGATTTCAAACGATATCACATATTTTGAATCTGAAACATGTGTCACATTCTATGATTCGCATACTATAGGATTTAAAAAAAAAATTGAATTTCATGAAGTTTTGACCAAGTTAAGGTGGTCAGACATACGAGTTTTTATATTTTTAAAAATTTGTAATAAAAAAATCATAATTAATTATTTACTTGGAAAATAATTACAAAAAAATATGCATCACATCGGGACATGAGTCCTCTACTTATATCTAAAATATTATAAAAAAATATTATCATTTTATTGTGGTTAAGGTGGTCAGGAAGACACCTACTTCTTATTTTTTCCCTGAAATATAAGTACTACTGCATTGAAATTTCAAATTTTCACCTTGAAATAGATTTTTTTTCTTTTTAAATAAACCTAGTAGTTTAGAAACTACATTCAATTTTCTACAAATTATATTCTTACATATTTTTTAAATAATATAGATAACTTATTCAAAGTTTTACATCAAGTTGCCTAACTCTGATTTTTTGAATTTTCATCGCCACTTAAGGGCCTATTTTTTCCATGATGATCCTATACATACCCTTGTATTTTTTCAGGACTTTTCTTTTAGGACATTTTCCTAGTTCTCTGAAGCTAGGTATAGAATTGTGTTGGTGCAAGTTGTTGAAGGGCACAGAAAAAGGCTCCCCTTCAAGCATAAACAATTGATAAGCATTGGAACCAAAGGATGTTATTATAACATATGGACCCAACCCGTTAGTCTCAAATTTGTCAAGTTTCTCACTTTCTACTTGATTTTTTGTATTTTGCATCAATACTAAGTCACCAATGTAAAAATTTCTTACCAAAACTCTTTTATCGTAATTCTAGCAACGACAATTTTGGTATGCCTACAGATGTGTCAAGGCCTTCTTTCTATGTTCATCAAGTAGATCTAATTCATGTAGTCAAGATATATAGTACTCAACATAAATGAGCCATTTCATGGAGACCCATAGGGAGAGAACTTTGACCTCTACAGGAGGATAGCCTTGGAACCGAAGACTAGGGAAAATGGAGTGGCTCTAGTGGGTGTGTGGATGCTTGATTGATATGCCCATAGGGTGGAGTTAAGATGAATGTGTCAGTCACAACCAATGTCATTGATAGAATTTTAAAAAAAAAATTATTATAGTCTTATTGGACACCTCAACTTGGTCATTACCTTGTGGGTAATATGACGTGGAAAAATGATGTTGGATGTGGAACTTCTGACATAACACATTGACATCCTAATTTTTTAAGGGACAACCATTATCAGTGATAATGGATTTTGGGACACCATACCAACATATGATATAATTGAGGATGAACTTGGAGATTTGTTTACCGGTTATATATGTCAAGGGAATAGCTTCAATCCATTTCATGAAATATTCAGTCATAGTGATAAAAAATTTGTGGACATTAGATGAGGTGGGATGAATTTTTCCTATGAGGTCAAGTCCCCATTGGGCCAAGGGACATGGAAAAGTGATTGGTTGTAGCTCTTGTGCAGATGTATGGATGATTTTACTATTTATTTGGCACTGTTGACATTTCTTCACAAAGGGTAAAAGCACAAAGTTGTGTCACAGTTTATAAAGGAAATGGCCAATGCTGTTCAAACTTTTAAACTTGAATCACTAAAAAGTGGCATATATGTTTTGAGTTTTGAAATGATGTAAGCTAGCAAAATGTGTATGTTTTAGTATGTTTTATGTTTTTATTTAAAAAAAAAACTAGTTTTTAATAAATTATCACTATAATTTAGTTGTTGATAAAATGTTGAAAAATGAAGTTGCATGGGACGCCAAAATTTTTATAGCAAGTTTTATTGTTTCTTTAAATTTTTTTGTGTTTATTTATAACTTGAAACTTTAGTGCATGGATTTTTTTTTCCCAATTTTGATAAATATATATGTTTCAATAAATATTAAAATATGTGTGAATCAAAAAATAGTTGTTTCCATCGGACGTCAACTTTCCTATTAAATATTAATCTAAAATTACAAAAAACTACATCGTCTTGAAATAGATTCTTTTATCTAGTGCATCATTATATTTTCAAAATTTAAAAAATAAGTTTTAGTATTTTTCTTGGCATGGTAATCAACCTAATATTTTGTGCTGATAACTTACTTTTAGTAAAAATAAAAAATAAAAAATAATTTATAATTCAACTATTAAAATAAATAAATTTTTGAAAACTACACTTATGGATCTACAAAAGGGTACTTTTATTTTTTTTAATATTATTTACATTACGAGGAGTTATTGAAACTTCAAGTTTTTCAAATAATTTTAATTTTTTTGTAAATTGGACTCAAAGTGGTGCTCCATATATTTTTAGCGAACAATCTTAGTTGAAAAATTTGTGGAAGTATCTAACTTAGCTAGAATGAATCTTACTAGATCATATATTTGACAAAAAGTAAATTTTAGTTAGAAATACTTAAGTTCAGTTATGCTGATAAGTTGGCTGGAATGTGATACAACTTTATGCTTTTACCCCAAAGTGATATGCATCTTGCTCCATTGTAGGCTAGTAATATCCTAGTCACGTGATTTTTTTAGCTAGATTTGAACCATTAGAATGGAATCCACATATACTTTCGTGTACTTCACATAAGGTAGTTTGTGCTTCGTTAGTGTCAAGACATCTAAGTAAGGTATTTTCTAGGCCACGTCTATATACGATGTCATCGATGATGGCATAGTGAGTAGCTTTGCGAAGGAAGGATTTGTGTTGGTTATTGGATAGGCTAGGGGGTAATGTCTGGGAATGTAGATAGTCATAAATGGTCTGATACCTTGGGGAATTACGACCAACAATTTAACATACCATCTCAGGTTCAGGGCCATCAAAGGCAGTGACCAACAACTACTCAACTAAGAACTCATACATTGACATATTGTTGGGAATGTCCAAGAGAGATGTAACAGTTGCCATGGCATCAACTACTTTGTTCTAAATTCATGGAATCTAACAAAAAGTGATATATGAAAAATATAGCTTAAAACTATCAACCATTATTTTGTAGGGGTTCAATTTGTCATCTTTAGTGTCATGGTCATCATTGACCTATTAGATGACCAATTGTGAATCACCAATGCTAATTTTCCATTTTATAGCCATGCATAATCCTGTTGGTAAGGCCTCATATTTTGCATTTTTGTTTGTACACAAGAAGGCTATTCTAAAGGATTTGAGTATAGTGTCACCTTGAGGGGTGATGAATATTATTCTTGCACCTGATCCATGCCTACTATATGAGCCATCAAAGTATAATTTCCATGTTGTGCTAGTGTCTAATGTAAATATTGATTCATCTAGGAAATTTGAAATCAGAGGGTGGCCATCTTTTGTGGGTGCATCAACAAGTTGGTCTACAATAACCTGTCCTTTTATTGTTTTTCATTCCACATATTGTATGTGATACTTAATGAGTATCATGACCCACTTAGCCAACCATCTTATCAATGTTGCCTT
This sequence comes from Sequoiadendron giganteum, assembly GCA_007115665.2. Lineage (NCBI taxonomy): Eukaryota > Viridiplantae > Streptophyta > Pinopsida > Cupressales > Cupressaceae > Sequoiadendron > Sequoiadendron giganteum. Next base: position 613,232,318 of record CM021105.1, read on the forward strand.
GTTGAGTAGGTATTTGAGAGGATCTATCTTAGCCACTAGTCTTGTTTGATGATTTATCATGTAATATATTAGTCCTGAGTAGTGAAAACCATGGCGAGACAAGCACATTCAATAGGACTATAGTTGAGTTCATACCCAACCACTGTGCAATTAATGTAATAGATCTCTCATTCTTTCTCAGCATGATCATTTTATGTAAGCAATGCCCCTAGTGTAGAAGTGGTAGATGATATTTAGAGTAGGGGCTTACCATCTATTGGTGGCATCAAAACAAGAGGTGTCAAAAGGTACTCTTTAATTTGTTGAAAGGCTTCTTCACACTTGTCTATCCATATAAAAGGGTCTCCCTTATGTAAGAAATAATGAAAAGGCCAAAATTTGTTTGCAAGTTGTGCATTGAAACATATGATGGACTAAAGTTGCCCTTGCAATGTCTTGAGTTGACTGATTCTTGTTGGGGGAGACATATCTCTAATATAGCTTTTACTTTTGCTAGGTCCACTTCAATGCCTCTATGAGAAACTATGTATCCTAAGAGTTTTCTTGATGTCGTAGTGAAGACACATTTTTTTGGATTTAGGTAGACTTTATATTCTTCAAGTTTGGGTATGTGCAGGATCATCATGGAAAAAACAGGTCCTTAAGTGGCAACGAAAATTCAGAAAATCAAAGTTAGGCAACTTGACATAAAAATTTGAATAAGTTATCTTTATTATTTCAAAAATATGTAAGAATAAATTTTTTAGCAAATTGAATGTTGTTTCTAAACTACTAGGTTTATTTTTTATTTTTAAATCTATTTCGTGAAAATTTGAAATTGCAATGCAGTAGTACTTAAATTTCAGGGAAAAAACAAGAAGTAGGTGTCTATCTAACCACCCTAGCCACAATAAAATGATAATTTTTTTATAAGATTTTAGATATAAGTAGATGACACATGTCTCGATGTGATGCATATTTTTTTGTAATTTTTTCCAAGTAAATAATTAATTATGAATTTTTTATTACAACATTTAAAAAATATAAAAAATCGTATGTTTGACCACCTTAACTTGGTCAAAACTTCATGAAATTCAAAAAAAAAAATAATCCTATATTATGCGAAGCATAGAATTTGACACATGTTTTAGATTCAAAAAACCTGATACCATTTGAAAGCTATAGATGTTTTTCAATCAGCTTATCGATTAGGACTTTAGTCATAATTTAATTAGAAAATGAATACTAATTATTTATTAAATTCGAAGTAAACCATAATTTATATTGGTGGAAATCTGAAAATCTCCTTTAAAAACCCTTATTGTTTCAACAATTTTGGGTAAAAAAAAAGCTGTCCACCACATGAGCCATCATATCACTTACATATCGCCACTTTTTGGCCCATCATGATCCTCCACATACCCATCTTATGAAAATTTTGTCTAGGACTCTTAAAGGATTACCATGTGTTAAGGATTTCACTAAAAGGTCATGAACATAATCTTCCATCAATGTGTGTATGAGATCATGGAATATACTGGCCATATCTCTTTGCTAGGTTGCACTTGCATTTTTAAGGCCAAAGGGCATGACATTCCAACAGTATTTACCCCATGGGCAAGTGAATGTTTTTTTATGCTGATCTTCATGAGTGATATGGATCTGATTGTACCCCGAGAAGCCATCCATAAGGTACAACATCTTGTAACCAACTGTTAGATCTACTATGATTTCTATATTAGTGTGTCACCAAAAAGTGTAGTCTTGACACTTTTCACTCATTTGGGGCCTTTCCTATGGATTTTGGACCTCTTTTATCCCTTTTCCAAGCCTTATGTCAAGGTTTTCTAAGGTGTTGTAAAGCATTTTTACACTTTCCTAGGCTTGTTATCACTAAATTAACCCCTTCATATGGCATAATGACCCCTTAATGTACTTTTAGGCCCGACTTAAGTGTGTTTCGAGAGACAAGCTCGTTAATTATCATTAAACACAACTTAATTCCTGATCACCACTTGAATTTTTTCAAGTGGACTAGGTCGCCACCTTGGGTGACCTAGTCCTTTTTGGCATAAAATTCAAAATTAAGACAAAATTCTAATGATAATTTGCCTCCTAAGCCCTAAGGTCAGCTTATCATGTGTTACTTTTGGGGTAATTAGGGCATAGCATGATTAAATAAGGGTTTTCCCCCTCATTTTTCACTTTCTAACCTCCTAAGTCTCATTTTTCTCCTCACTCAATCTTCTCAATCACTCGTCCACTACTCTTCTCAAGCAAACTAGGGTTTTAGTATTCTAAGTCAAAAAGGCACTTTTCAGAAGCACTCAAGGGTTGATTGCTACAAAAAAACAAGATCAATCATTATGGCAAGGTATTGAATCCATCATTCCATATTTCATGTTCTATTATCTTTTCTCTTCATTTGATTTAATTATCTAATAGGGGTTTGACTAAGGAAAACCCCTTATGCCTTAACAATCAATCTCTCTTTATCTTTGTGTGTGGTTGCAGATCTAGGTATCTTAGAAGCTTGGAGATCATTGAAGAATGGGTTGAAGACTTTTTTAGGGCATCTCCTTGTTGGATAGGTCAAGAATCTACACAAAAAGACACCTACATGTCAAAAAATCAAGGTTTCTGGTTTAGACACTGGGAGGAGCATAAAGTATAATCAAGAGCCTCTGTTTCCACCTTCAGAATTTCAAAAAAGCCAAAGGGGACACTTTCCCTAGTTGTGGTGACCTAAGTCCCATTGTGCATGTTTTTCAGATATTTTTGTAGATTCAAATACCCATTTGGTTGAAATAGGCCTTAAAGATTTTATTTAAAATCACCCTAAAAAAGGACTAGGTCACCCAACTTGGCACAAGTGTCCCGCTAGACATATAAATCAGTATTTTTAAAATTTTAGAGTTCCTTCAAGTCTGTAACACACTTCTAGGTGCACCTCTTTCATTTATAGTTTTCTATATTGTTAAAGTTTACATTTTTAGGTCATTTTGTAAATGTTTGCATACAATACTATGTTTTCTAGCATTTCACAATCTTTATATTTGGCATTAATATGCCATATTTATTTTAGTTTACAACACTTAGACATCGTAGTTAAACACATTCATACCCCCATTAACACATAATATTTGAATGTAACATTAGCATTTTGGCCCATCTTTCTCCTTTTAGGTGAAAAACCCTAGAAGTGTAAGAAAGTATTAAGGTGCCAAAATATTCATTACATTTTGGTGGACCTAACTTTTGAATCCCTTTTCAATGGTTTGGATTTCTTTACCATCCTATTTTTTCATTGCATTGCATTTTGGATTATTTACTTTATATTCTAGGGTTTTAAAATTTTGCATTAGTGAAAAGCTCATCTAGCTTGCATTTTTGCATTGCATATCATTCAAAAACATCAAAATTATGCATTTTCATCATAGTTTTGCATGATACAACCTAGACACCATCAAAATAAAATAGAAAAATCTGCAAATTTTGAAAAAAATCACTACATAGACTAATTCACCACCCTGGGCGACTTAGTCCCTTTAGGCCCCTGAAATTGCAATCTACAAGGTTGTAAACCTTATTTTTAAGCTTTTGTTTTGTGCCATTATCTATCTGTATCAGTGTTTTGTCTTTATGTTACATGCATTTTACTCAATCTAGCTTAAATTGGTCCATTTCATGCATTGCTTAAATTCCATTTTGCATTAACATCACTTTATTTTCAGTTAATTAGTAAATCACCTTTTTTAAAATTAGAAAGTTGAATTTCATCCTACATCTTTACATTGCATTTTAATTTTTCATAGCTTCTATTATATTTCATTTATTAGAAATAGAATTCATGGCAGTTAGAATTTTGCAATTTTCATTTTCAACATTAATTCCTAGATCATTTAAATTTGATTCTCTAAAAAATGCAAAGACAACATTAACAACACCACAAATACCCACTCACACCCTTCTTAAGCCCTTTAGTAGTGATGACTTGGACATATTAGATGAATACCTTGATGAATTCATCTCTCCTCACTTATCCACTAAATCTTTGCCACAAGAGGATGCAAACATTGATAATCATGATAATCATAATTGTTCTTCTCCTGATATCTCTCCCATATGTGATGAAGGTATCTTTTGGAAATAAGACATAATCATTGAAGATCATGATGGTCTTTCTTGTCTTCCTTCTCTTCCCTCTTTCAAAGACCTTTTAACAGACGAAGCTAAAATCATGGTTACTACCTTACCTATTCTTCAATCATCTCCCAACACCTCCCCTATTTTTTATCATTCTTTAATAAATAAGGATATGTTGGTATCAAGCCACCCTATGATTGAGAGTTATAGCATTATTTATCTCCTTCCTAATGTTCATCACATTTGGAAGGGTACTTGAAAATCAAATTCCAATCATTGGTAACCATCTAATTCCTAGTTATTATTCTCTTAATGCCTATGCTTTGAGTGATGAAGCTACTTTAACAACTCTAATCATGCCATGTGATAAACCTATTGTTTGTCACTTTCCAAAAATATCTCCTCCTAGGATAGAGACTACGACACAAGACACTTGAACCATAGATCATTCCCTTACTTGTGATGAAGTCAATAGTGTATAACCAAACAATAAATGTCCTAAACATCTTGTTTTTAGTTCTCCTAAGCACTCTCTTACTAGGGAAGGTATCGTGGTGGAATAAAACAACAACATGGTTGCACTCCTTTCAAGCCCTGATAATATCTTTTCCTTGGGTAATGGTAAAAAGATGATGTACTCAATTGCCCTTTCATACAAATACATCAACCCAATCCCACTGAGGTTATGCATATGCAAGTGTCCATTAGCTCCCCATTTACTATTGGATCTCCTAAGAATCCTCTAATCCTTCACCCGCCTAAGATCAATGCTTCGCACTAACCAAGTTACAATGCCATTACCCACATATATGATAAATTATATACTATCAAGGCCAACTTTGTTGAAACTTTGTTTACCTATCCACATGAATAACATTAGTTGTTTCTCCTTGCCTTGTGATAGTTGTCCTCACAAGGAGCATCATACCATCATCCATTCTAGGCTCACCTTTATCTTGTGCTCAATGGGGGTAATAGGTTAAGTAGCCTTGTCCTCGTATGTCGCTTTTCTTTGTCTCTTTTGACTAATCATTAACCTTTCAGACACTTATAAGAGCAAGCTTGGGATTTGGATGACATGTCTTAAGTTGACTTGCATGTGACATACTACCTTTTCATGACGTATCTCTTCGGAAACATATGACTTGGCATATGGCTTTCCAAGTTAGCTATCATGTCCCCTTTCCTCTATCCTTGGATACTTTAAAGCACTTTCTCATAGTGAGGGTGTAGCAAGCTCTTTAAAGTGGGGGCATACATAGACAACATCTTTTCATGGCATGATTTGTCTTTTTCTTGTGATGTGTCCTCTTCTTGGTGGTGTCATTGGGTTTGATGCCTCTAAAAGTGTACAATCGACTGAAGTGGCCTGATGTGAACAATGCATCCCATTGATAATGATATGACACCTTGACTTGTCCACTCTTGGAGACATTGGGAACAATGCTCCCTAAGAAGAAGACCCTGCATGAACTAAGCAAAATTCCCTTCAACAAAATTTCTTGACATAATATTCAAAAGCATTTACACAAGCATTGTGGTACCCTATCAAATCTATCAAGAGAAGTAACTTTGGTATGGTTAGTATAATGGGAAGGCGACACACTAGCATGAATTTCTCATTATACACTAAGAAGTTGACACAGTAGCATGACTTTCTCACTAAACCACTTCTTCCTACTTCTACAAATCTTTTTGGACAAAGAGCCTAGATCTAAAACACAACTAGCTAGAAAAATGATCAAAGCTTCATCCAACCCTTTTTACTTTCATTATTTTCTCCATTCTATTTCTTGTCATTGCATGATCATGTATCTCATTTTCCTGCATATCATTCACCCTTGAATGTGTCCTCTTGCATTGATGTCATTTTAACTTAGGATCTTAAATCCTGGGGGCTTGACCACCTCCTTCTTCATTCTTCACAATACTTCACCATCTCCATTGGGCTACTTTAGTGTGAGTTTGAAGAAAGTTCATCCTCTCACTAAAGTGGGCACTAAATGTGTCACCAAAAAGTGTAGCCTTGACACTTTTCACTGATTTGGGGCATTTCCTATGGATTTTGGACCTCTTTTTGCCCCTTTTCCAAGCCTTGTGTCAAGGTGTTTTAAGGTGTTGTAAAACATTTTCACACTTTCCTAGGCTTGCTATCACTAAATTTATCCCTTCTTATGGCATAATAACCACTTAATGCACTTTTAGGACCGACTTAAGTGTGTTTCGAGAGACAAGCCCATTAATGATCATTAAACACCACTTAATTCTCGACCACCACTTGAATTTTTCAAAGTGTACTAGGTCACCACCTTAGGTGACCTAGTCCCTTTTGACATAAAATTCAAAATTAAGACAAAAATCTAATGGGAATTTTCCTCCTAAACCCTAAGGTTGGCCTATCATGTGTTACTTTCAGGGAAACTAGGGCATAACGTGTATAAATAAGGGTTTTCCTACTCATTTTGTACTCTCTAACCTCCTAAGTCTCATTTTTATTGTCACTCAATCTTCTCAATCACTCATCCACTACTCTTCTCAAGCAAGCTAGGGTTTTAGTATTCTAAGTCAACAAGGCACTTTTCTGAAGCACTCAAGGGCTGATTGTTGCAACAACACAATATCATTCATCATGAAAAGGTATTGAATCCATCATTCCATATTTCATGTTCTATTATATTGTCTCTTCATTTGATTTAATTATCTAAAAGGGGTTTGACCAAGGCAAACCCCTATGCCTTAACAATCAATATCTCTTTCTCTTTGTGTGCAAATGCAGATCGAGGTATCTTGGAAGATTGCATATCATTTAAGAATGGGTTGAAGACTTTTTTAGGGCATCTCCTTGTTGGATAGGTCAAGAATATACACAAAAAGACACCTAAAGGCCGAAAATCAAGGTTTCTGGTTTGAGCAGTTGGAGGAACATAAAGTATAGATCAAGAGCCTTCGTTTCCACCTTCAAATTTTTTAAAAAGGAAAAAGGGACACTTTCCCTAGTTGTGGCCACCTATCCCAACTATGCATATTTTTTAGAGATTTATTCAGATCCAGATACCCATTTGGCTGAAATAAGCCTTGGAGCAATTTTTTGAAATCACCCTGAAAAAGGACTAGGTCACCTAGGTTGGCACAAGTGTCCCACCAGACATAAAATTTAGTATTTTCAGAATTCTAGAGCTCCTTCAAGTCTATAACACACTTCTAGGTGTACCTCTTTCATTTATAGTTTTCTATTTTGTTAAATTTTACATTTTTATGTCATTTTGTAAATGTTTGCATACAATACTATGTTTTCCAACATTTCATATTCTTTATATTTGGCATCAATAAGTCATCTTTCTTTTAGTTTATTGCAGTTAGACATCATAGTTAAACACATTCAAACCCCCATTAACACATAATTTTTGAATGTAACATTATAATTTTTGGCCATCTTTCTCCTTTTAGGTGAAAAACACTAAAATCATAAGAAAGTATTATGGTGCCAAAATATTCATTACAATTAGGAAGTGGGTAGTCATCCTTTGCACATGCTTTGTTAAAATAACAAATATTTGTACATAGATACATATTTATCCATTTGGTTTTCTCACTGGTACATGGTTTTAGATCCAGTCTGCATAGTCAATAGGTCTTATGAAACCAACATTAGAAAATTTCTTGAGTTCAACTTTGACTAGTAGAGCTATTCGAGGATGTATTTTTCTAAGATTTTGCTTGATAAGCTTTGCATTTGGAAACAATGGTAAGTGATGCAGAACCAATGTGGGGTCCAAGCAAGACATTTCAGAATAAGACCATGCAAAATTGACTTGACGTTTTGTGAAAAAGTCTTGAAATTATGTGTTTTCTTCTTCTGTTAGGGATGTTGCAAAGAGAACAATCTTATGATTCTCTATTGTATTTATATTGACTTTGATTACTTCTCGAATCACCATCGGGGATGTCTCTTGATTAATGGGAAGAAATTCCAACTCTCCATCCTTGGGTGCCTCAGAGAGGTTCTTTCCCTTGGATATGTCCTTTATTTCTACTCTTTCTTGGTGAGAAATCACCTTGTAGTTTTCACCTAAAGACCTTTCATCTTTTACTTTATTTTTATTTTTATCATTTTTGTGACTAGAGGGTGTGACGGTCTCACTAAAATATGTTGTAGCATCAAGATCTATAGTAAATCCATCCTTATGGTCCCCTTGTGGTATTCCTTCTCTGAGTCCCATGAATTTAGCTATGGCATCATCATTTTGAAATATGTCCAAAGTGGGTGGATCTTGCTGGTCCCAATCAACTAATTATGGGTAAAAAAGGGAAATTCCATCATTGGTATTATTGAAGGATGGGGAAGTAGCAAATAGGGTAAGGATGGATGTATTATCAAGGTCCCAAAAGGATTATATCCATATTTTTTATTTTGTGGTCTTTGGTCGGTCAGGTTCATGAAAGGAATCAACATAGATATTAATATCCATGAGGTTGGTAAAGGATGGGTGGGGTGTATCAAACTCATGAAATAAATAGTTGAGATCATAGTCATTGGTGGTACAAGAATCCCACTCATATTCATTAGAGTCAGTATCACTATCATAGAGGTCACTAGGGTTTTCAGATGTCTAGAAATCTGTAAAAGCACTCAAATCCTTATTTTAAAGCACCTTAGTAAGTTTGAAGCACCAATCCTAATTGGTACAAATCCTATCCCCAAATTCTTTGGTCATTTAAAAGGCATTAAGGATTCTCTCATTCTATTTTTATGTATGTCAATCCCACTGATTCCATCATAACCTTTTTGTTTCATGAGTTGACATCCTTTACCATATTGTTCTATTGGTAGTGGCTACAAATCTTCTTCATTTTGTAGATCGAATCTAAAATATCATGAAAATATTCTTTATTTAACTCTCCCCAACTTGTGAATGTGGTGGTGGGGGGAATTTTAGTGACAACTTTTGGTTCCATCTTATAGATGGGCTTTCCATAGGATTTTGGAGACTTTGGTATCTTTTTGATGCATTGGGAAGTAGTCATACAATATTCCCCACACCCATTGTCCTGGATCTGAATTTTGGGATCAACATATGGAATGGTGAATGTGGAGAATTTAGTCAGAGTGGAAGGATTAGTGTAATTAGATGGAGCAAATATTGTAGCTTCACGGTTTATAGGCACTTGATGTTTAGGGACCCCTCTCAAATTAGTGCAATATGAAAAGGGATTAGGATCCCCAATGATTTTGATTTTAGTACCATTATAAGGAAACTTCACACATTGATGGTATGTGGATGGGATGGCTTTCATGGCGTGGATCCATGGTGTAACAAGGATTAGGTTGTATGGTAATTTAAGATCCAAGAAATGGAATGTGGTATCTAGTGATGTCAGTCCAATCTTCATAGGTAGTATGATAATTCCCTTGGAAGAAAATTCTTCATCATAATAGTCTTTGATGAAAACTCTCTTAGTTCTATCCACACATAGTTTAGATAGGCAAAATTCCTTCACCAATTGTAGAGTGTAAATGTTCAATCTTTCTCTACCATCTAGTAGGACTTGTTTGGCCTTGTTGTTTATAAAGACCTCAAGGTGCAATGGGTCATTATGGTTTGACTTGGATGTAGAATAATATTTTTTAGAAAAAGAGACATGGTGGGAGTTGGCCAAGTATCCAACCATGGCTTCAAATCGGTTGATGTCCAGGTCAGTAAGGACAGAGGTTTCTTTTAGAGCCTTATCAAGGATAGCTTTGTGTTCATGTGATATGCACAAAAGCTCAAGGATGCAAATTTGTGTGGGTGTGTTACCCAATTGGACAAGAAGGTTATATTGGGATTTGGATTGTGGCTGCTTTGGAGGAAGGCCAAATATGGTAACCTTAGCTCTATAGGTAGTGATGGAAATATTATGTTGTTTCTTAATGGTGATCGTGTTAGCATGATCGTCAACAACTTTGAGGTGGTTAATAATTTTTTATTCCAAAGAGGCATTGGTATAATTTGAATGGTTGTCTATCTTTTGACCTGAACTGAAGGATTTTCCATGGTCTTGCAATGGATTCGTGAAAATTGTATGGTATTTAGTATAATTTTGTTGTTGTGACCCCTCGAACTCTATAGTGCCATTTTTTATCAAGTCTTGGATGATGTTTTTCAATTGATGACAAGATGAGGTTTTATGTCCTTTAACAAAGTGATAATCAAAGTGGGTGTTTCCATCCCACCAAGAAGGTTTAAATTGTTTGGGATCATATGGTTTAGGTTCTGGAAGTTGTATCATCTTTTCTCGAATTAGGGTTTTTAGGATGAAATTTATTGGTTCTGGAAAAGGAGTATATTGTCTTCATGGATATTGTCGGGGTTCTCTTGGTGGACCTCTTTCTTGGTTTTTTTGGATTGTATTTTCCATTGGTGTGGGGATCTATTATGGAGTGTTTTCTATCTAAGGTCCTCGGAGTGTCAGAGTGGGACCATTCCTATTGACCACCTTAGCATCGACAACGGCGTCGTTGGTCACATGCTTATTTCTTGCCCAATATTTACATTTGTTATTGGAGGAAGTTTGTTGTGTACTTTTACTCTCATATGAAATTTCACCTTGGGCAATTAATAATTTTTCCAATGTCATACTTTTTTCTACCAAGTATAAAAAATTTGTACAAAAATGTACTTGCAGTGGATGTTTTAATTTGGATATGAGATTCTCAAAAAACATGTCAACTTTTTATTTTTTAGGAATTTCAATAGGACATCAACTTTCCATGTGATTCCATCTATGGAAAAAATTAATGAAAGTTTCACCCTCATCTTATGTCATGTGGCATAGGGTGGCTATTGTGATATCATTCTCAATATTATAGGGATAGTTTTCCATGAACTTGTTGGCTAATTCATCCCATGATTTTATAGATCTTTTAGGTAGTAATGAAAACCATTCAAGTGCAGGACCAACAAGACTTCTAGGGAACAATCTCATCATGTAACTGTGTTCAAAGTCCACATCTACACATGCCATGGTAAATTCTCTTATGTGTTCAAGCGGATTTGTCTTTCCCTTATATTTAGTGAAGTTAGGTGTGATGTACCCTTGAGGGAATGGTGACATGTAAATATTAGGATCATGTGAATATGGATGTAAGTCATGCGGCATGTATGTTTTCTTGTTTGATAGTTGCATTCCTTCCACTTATTTTTTTAAAGTAGTCACTTGAGAAGTGAAGACATCTATTATGGGATTTTGGGTGATACTATGTTGAAGTACCATGTTTGTATTATGTTGAGATGACATGTGGCACATGTGGGGCAGATGTTGACCATGTCCATAGGTATCAACATGTGATGTATATGTTGGAATGTGTCAAGCGGCTGTGTTGTATTTTATTTTTCTGTGTGGATTTTGATGTTCGAAAGAGGATCCATATGATAAGTTGAAAGGGTTTGATGCTTGTGTCACTTGTCCTTGTTGAGAAGGGTTATAACCATGTGAAGTGTTTATGTTTTGGCTAGATGGAATGTTCATGTTTTTCTCTTGCAAGGTGTTAGTATTGACAAGAGGACCTTGTGGCATGGCATTTTTGTTTGATTGAGATCCTTGGATAAGAACCTTTCTTCGCTTAGGTTTACCAAGGATATTAGATGTGGATGCCCATATGGCTTGAGATGATGAGCCAAAGGAAGTAAATGCTAAGCCCAAGGGTTTTGTTATTAATAATGGTTGTGATGCAGTTTGTGTCATGGATTGTGACATATATTGTGTCACTGGGATGAACAAAGTGTTGGTGGTTGTGGCATTTTGGCTTGTCACTTCAATAGGTATGGAAACTATAAGTTATGTTGAAGATTTTCCTTGGCTTGTTTGTGTGTTGTCCTTTGGTTTCAATGTAGCGCATAAGGTATCGACATCAAATCCTTGGGGTAATTTGACTCCTTCATGCAATAGTTTAGCCAAAAATATTTGAGGGTCTAGCATGACAATCTCATCCACTAGAGAGGCAGATTTAGGATTTTAAACAGTAGACTCCACCTCTTCAATGTATAAATTTCCATATTTATCCCTAATGAGGAATTGCTCAAAACATTTTGTTACCTTTGGTTGCCCGTAAGATGAAGGTCCCAAATTTATGTTATCTCATGTTCCAAATGTATTGTCATGAGGATCATTGGATGTGTTGCCAAGATTTAAAGTGGTAGTGTAGTTGTAAATATCTTCATCATCATTAAAGAAATCCATGGTTCTATGCTTCTTTTTTAATTTAGTTTCAACCATAAAAATATTTTCTCAAAATGGGGAATGGAAATGATATGGAATTAAGACTATTTTTTGGTATTTTGGGAATAAGATATGCCTAAATGAGGGTAATGACAATGTCACTATAATCTAAAGTAGGACCAATTCTAAAAGGGGGATTATGATAATGCAAAGTGTTATGAAAAATATGATATGTAGTTGAGATAAATATGGTATGAGCTATGCGCCATTATTGTGAAACTTATGGATGGAGTTACTAGCCAACCTAAGATAGTCCAATATTTCCAAATGGCATTATCAATGTCGTCAAGGTGAGTGGATGATAAGTGAAAATTTTGACAAGGTGAGCCTTAAACTAGATTGATGAGTTTAAAGGTTACACCAAAATGAAAAGGACTAATGTGTAAAATGATAGGGTCAAGGATAATTTTTCTTTATAGCAATGGGCCTATGATAAGGTATGGTAAGTTTCCCTATTCCAAAGTTTTCAAAAAGGTATATGCAGATTTTTTTAAGTGATGTAAGTAAGCTAAATGAATGTGATGGAATGATGGGAATGAAATGAGAAAGCCTTTGGTCTAAGTAACTTGTTTGGAAAATGTTGGCTCGGTTTGTGTTAAAGTTGAATTGTTATCAGATTTTGGTGAGATGTTTGATTTTATAATGTTTTGAATACACACATGTGAGACACCATAGACAAAAAGGTTTTTGAGTTTGTTTTCAATCATGAATGTTGTTTGATTTTAGTAATACAAGCACAAATCCTGAGGTTGGCAACGACAATATTTGTTGGGCTCCCACTTGGATTAACCAAACACACTTATTCTTAGCAGATGACTTAGAAGCTTGGCCACACTAGCTCCCCCAACATGACACTCACTTCTCAGGCCAACCAAGCTTTGATTTCTCATGAATTTCCCATGAAAAAATCTTCATCTCTACTAACAACCACAAGTATGTGGGACATCTTCAAAGGTTTGACCTCCTATACTAGCAAATAGAAGGATTTTGGCAATTACACATCAATGGTTTTTAATCAGGGAACCCGTTCAAGCAGCCACACAAGGGACAATATTTCCTCCAATAAAGAGGTTTCACTTTCTTGTCTTTAGGAGCACCTATAATGTTGATATTTTCTTAGAATTCAAATTTATATACCAATTGGGAGTAGCTTGGCTTTATCATATTATCGATTTGGTCATTCCCTTGGGGTGAGTACTTTTTCCCACCAAGGCAGGCCCTCTAACAGGTAAACACAAATAAATATGGGTTTGGTTTTCTGATCACCAAGTTTTCACAAGGTGAGAGCATAATACCTATCATATTTCAAGCATAGCAAATAGAAGTTTGTTACCCCCTAGTTAATTCTATGTGGAAAAGATAGTTGTTCTTTTTAAGCATCAAACAAAATATGGTCTAAGATATGCAAATAGTCAGTTTCAAAATCAAATCTTCAATGACCGTCCTACATTAAAATCTCATTAGTAATTTCATGCCTCCTTTCTTTGACAAGTGTATGTTTTGATTTCAAGTCTCTGTCAAACAAACTTGCAAGAAAACAAACTAAATTAGATTAATCTCAAAATCTAAATAAAATTGAAACATAAAAAGGACATTAATCTAAATTTTTAAAACTAATCTAATCCTAAATTAATCTAAATCTAAATAAAATTAACTTTAAGCTAACAACTAATGCAAAAGTTAAAATTTAATTTAAATCCAAAAGATTAATTCTAATTTAAAATCTAAATTAGAATCTAATCTAATTTAAAATCCAATCTAATGAAATTCTAAATTAAAAGTTAATTTCCAATCTAACTTAAAACCTAAATTAAATTCTAATTTAAAAATCTAAATTAAAATCCGACTTCTAATCTAATTTAGGATCTAAAATAAATTCTAATTTAAAAATCTATATTAAAATCTAATTAAATCTAAAAAGAAATTATTTCTAATAAATTAGCCTATATCAATCTACAAGTTAGTGACGTAAAATTGTCTGAAGCTGCCCAAAATAAAATACTTACAAAGGAAAGGAAACCAATCCCCAAGGCTGATCACGAGGAAGCTTAGTGACAGCCATTCAGATTTTCAAATCAAAACTACAAGTTGTGGGGATTTGACACATACATTTGATGTTTTTTCTAGACAAAGGAAAAGTCAAGTTCTTGCTCCTGAAATTTGATGTTTCCCAGATAAGCCAAACAAATATCTTCCATTAAATCAAAATCGTAGGTGGATAGTTTAAAATGAACCAATCCATAGAAGGGTGACTATATGATTGAAGATTTCGTTTTAGTTGAAGGTTTCAAGTTTTTGAATGAAATTATAATTGACTGAGAGATGGAAAGTTACTAATATAGAAAATGATTCCAATGCATGAGATAAATAACTCCTAATCATGCCAATGATTGTGATTTAGTTAAAGATTTTGATTTTTGAATGATATGTTAATTGAATGAAAGATCCAAAATCAGTGAAATAGCAAATGAGATAAAGAAACTCCCAACCATGTCATCTTGCATACATGAGACAAAGAAAGTCTAAGCCACGCCACTTTGCATACTATATATTTTGAACATATTTATTTGACAAGAACTTGTCATACATTAGTCTATGTGCTATCACATTTCAATCTGTCAAAACTAAGGTTTGCATGAAGAACAACGAAGAAGAAATAGCTGGTAATACCAGAATGCTGATTACGCTATATTTGAAACTCACATACTTTTCTCAAAATATGTAACTATCTTGAAAGCCATAGAAATAATGCTTACAGAGATTAAAAAATTTAAAATATCATTCTATATAGCTACCCCTGAGAAGATCATGCAAAGGAAAAGTGAAAATATTATGCAGAGAAACAGTAATTTTTTTAAATCATAATCAAGAACATGCTAACTGCTTAACAATATTCATCTCCCATATTAACCTGTTGGATTTATGCAAAAAGCATGATAAAAGGAACTGATTACTTGCATGAGAAAAGAAACAAAAAATTCATGTCGGGTTCACCATTTATGTGCAAGCTGAAAATGTAAAGCTAAGTGATTTAATCTGTAAATCAAAATCAACCTTTCAACATGACACCAAGGAATTTTTTCTAAAATGAAAATATATGCAATAACAAAAACTAAACTATGAAAAACCCATATGCATTCACAAGAAATTCACTCTATTGTTATCCTCTTCCACAATAACTTGCATTTTCTCTTAGATTTTTTGAGCGAAAGCACAAGAAGCTATGCAAAATTGGATGAGATCAGAATAAGATTGAGAATTTGTGTGTGTTGAAATGTTAGGAGGAAGCATGATTTTATAGATGAATTCATGGTATGAGCCCACATTTTGGGAAGAATGTGGGATAAAGGATTAGGTGGCATTTTTATGACTTTTGATAAATGCATAGAAAATACGAAATTTTTAATGACTTTGAATAAAATTAGTGAAAATGGCTATGCAAATGCTGCTTATAAATGATTATTTAAATTTTTTAATGAAAAGGATTATGAATGATGATAAATTCCTATTAAATGGTTGAATACTTATGTGAATGTGTTTATGAAAGGCATATTTAATGACTATGTAAATATATTTAAATAAAATGGATTGATGAGATATGCAAATGGTTTTATGAATATGGTGATATGCAAATGATCACATATAGAATGCAATGTGTAACACCCCGCCATAGAAGCCTAGAGGATGTCCATCAAGCTACAACACTTACAAAAAAAACATTTTTTTTTGAAGTGCAACATACTAGGATTGCAGAATATAAGTTAACATGTAATCTACACTAAGTCCTCTAAGGTTCCATGACAACGCTACTATAATCCCATTAACTAAACTAACAAGAATTAATCTATTAAAATGATTTTTCTAACATTAAGGAGTACATTAAATCAATCACATTGTATGATCAATAATATGAACATCCATTTCATGTCATCGATATCTCAACATCAAAGATCATTTAATTAATTCACATATGCAAGATACATCGCCACCTTATCCATAATAAGAGAGAGAGAGAGAGAGAGAGAGAGAGAGAGAGAGAGAGAGAGAGTTAAACACTGATTTACATCATTACATCAGTCTTTCCTCATGATCAATTGGGGAGATTATACATCAGAGTTACAATACATGATACATTTGGTTTCAATATAATACAAGTACATATGAGATAGATCATTCAAACTAGAACAAGTGCAGAAGTCTACATTGACATGAATAGTCACCACAAATACGAATATTAGCAAGGGAACCCAATGGAGTACAACGCACATTCCACCTAACCATGTGGAACCTAAAGGTCCACCCCCTGTGATAGGAAATAGCAGTAAGGTCCCACAACCATAAACAAACAACAAGACCACCATGGGTAAAACAAGGCTAATATGACTCCAATCTAACACTACACAACATTAACTTCACATAAGAACATACATTTCTTCTAGAGGACATAGCATACCAAGAGAGAGAACAAACAAGGGAATGCTAGTCTACATAGGGAAGAGTGTCATTGCTTGGTCCTGCAATGGGTTATTCTGACAACCTCTAACTAGGCACTGACCCTCATCTATGGTTATCTTGACATCCTCTCAATAGACGCTAGCCCCATAGTGTGAAACACACATAACCAATCTTACTTTTGTGGGAACAAGGAAGTTGGTATGTCCAATCGGGCCTTCTCAACCCATCCTTAGCCTAAAAAATCACTATAGGATTGGGCGAGGCATTCACTTATCTTGATTAATATATAGATTTCCCAAACCTATAATTCATTTTAAGTTGTCACTGAGTTAAGAAAATCCCACATGGGTTACCCTAGCACTAATTTTTGTGTTGGTCCCCATTGAGAGACACTCCCCTAATAGCAACTAGGAGACCCAATGAAATCAACAGGGCAAGACCAACTTGCACAACTCACAAAACCTCATAAACATACACAAAAAGGCAAGGCATAAACCATCCCACATACAAGTCCCAACCACAGTGGAGAATATATTGTGCAAGGCTAATCACCCTCATAATTCATTCAATACAAAAACAAACATCACAAAAGAATGATCAAATAATACAACAAGTATAAAATCCTCCCTAACCTCTGAAAGACTTCCAATATCCACCCCACACAACAACCTAAACATTTTAACTATAAAACACCTGCATCTCATTTTCACTATTCACTAACTTTACTTCATACAATAACTCAATTCAATGCCGTAATCAAAGAATACAAGGTGAATTTGCAATGCAACCATCACATTTTTTAAGCCTTCCTCTTAGACCAAGAATAGTCTATTATTCCTTGTAAACTTATCTCTCATTAATTTAATTACAATTGTATCGATTCTACCCTATCTAGAATTTTCCTCTATTTCATTTATCCAATCAACATAATCAATTAAGAATAAGGGCGGCAATATAATTTTGCAAGAACACATTATACACATACATACATACATATACCTATATATCTATATTATTAGCATATCAATTATTCTACATTAATTGTTCCTCTATATTGTAATCTGTGTGAAGTCTTTCACTTCTAAATGTAATCAAGTCTATATAAATACATGTATATTGAAATAATGAGTTACACATTAAAATTCAATATTCATTTTTATACATCTTATTTTAGTATATAATTATATGTAAATTGGGCTAACAAAGAAAGCCTAACCAAATGAAATAAATGGTTTAATAAGGATAATTTGAATTAAAAGTTATCTCCATACAAAACCCATAGTAATTCATTCACTCACTAATTAGTAAAATCAAAGAAAGTATACTTACCTAATATATATAACAAACAATTATTTAAGAACTCATTCCCAAGTACTATACTTAATATCTATACAACTTAAGCTTTATGTTACTATGTTAAGGTTTTACTACAAGACTTATATTTGAAAAGAATCTCTAACCCAACCAATGGGACTCAAGAGGTTTCAAACTCATAACTATGAGGTCTACATACACACTCTTTTATTTCAAACAACAATAAGTAAACTATGGCGAATTCTAATATATTTTTCTATACTCAAACCATATCCTTAAGCAAATAAATATGTTGGCAAAACAAGAATACACAACTAAGAGGGGGGGTGAATTAGTTGTTACCAAAATCAAACTTATTCAACTTTAATAAACCTTTAATCTCATATTTGATAATTAACATATAGCAAACATAAATCATTAACACATCAGAGACACATTAACATCAAGATTTTATACGTGGAAACCTTATTAGGGGAAAAACCATGGTGGAAGTCAGTCCACAAGATTATACCCTATTAAAAGTATAATGAGAAGTAAATAGGGAATGCACATGCATTCAAGCACATTGCCAAGAGCTCATTGCTTAGAGGAAGACTCACTGCCTTACATACTATTGTCAGATTAAATCCATCTGATAATATTGAATTGAGAAATTAGCTTCTACAAAAGGGTGATCCGACAATACTGGTTTACAATTTTTGGGAAAATTAGACATTGAATTGATTTTTTTTAACTATATCTTCACTTTTGGTCTCCAATAGCAACTAAATCGTTAGAAATTTGAAGATGATGCAAACTAGTGATTTGTGAAGTTTTGTCTATAGATTCTAAATATATTTTTTTCAAAAATTTTGGAATCAGATTGCACTTCTTTTTCCATCTCCTTTGACAATTAGTTTTAAAAAAAAAAAACATTTTTAAGGAGTGACACTCATTGTATACAACATACCATTTTTTGTATGAAGGATAAAATTCTAATTTTTTGAAATTTAGATTTGTAACTATGATATCTAGCACTTTTATTTGGTTTCATAGTGTTTTATTAAATATTTTTTCCTTAATCGAGTTTTGAACTCAAACCAATTAAAATTGAAACATAAGCTGACTATATAAAACATAACTTTTTTATATGTATCGAAATTCAATTTTTTTTAATGGATCAAGGACATCAATACCCAGCTTGAACATATTTTTTAAAATTTTATTTTGATAATATTTTATTTTTCCACATATGTAGAACAAAGAGCTTGATTTTCTATGAGAAACCTATGTTTAATAAAACTAACAAAACATATACATAATAAAAATAAAACATATTAAAATTATATTCGTTGGATAGCTCATTCTGAGGACTACCATGATAATTTCAAATAAATTTTACAATAATTCATTTGATCCCCCAAAAGGTAAATCAAAAGTGATCTTTTATCAACATTTTGATAGGTGCAAAGGAGACTCCATTGTAGGTATGGTTTAAAACTAGCAGGGTTCTATCCAAGGGGGTTTGATCTAAGGTCGTTTGATCAAACCCTCTTCAATTGAAATCCTTAAAATGGAAATTGTTAAGGCTTAAATCATTATATTTTATAAAAATATCTGATTTCAGCAAAAATGAGAATCTCCCAGAAATTGTAAACTAGCTTTGTGGGATCACCCAAAAGCCCGATGAGAGTTCTGGTTAGGCACAGAAAAACTCTTCCACAATCTCGTCAATCTCTTTCACACTCTTCTCTACTCTTGAATGATTTGATCTTTATTTGTACATGTACACAAACACACACACCCGAGCATACTTCAAAATAAGGAAAACAACCAATCTTATATATCCGCTACATGGATTTACATCAACTATTCTGTCGACCATAGATAAAGAGTAAATTATGGTTGTCGGCCTTAATACATGAATACATATTAATGTGCACCAACACAAGTCAGTCACAACATAGTGAGGACCCAAATAAACACCTTTGAGCACACCAAACAATAAATCATTACACCATAGAGATTTGCAACATGATATCGCCATCATGGCGGCCAAGAACATGAAAAACTTTGAAAAAACTCAAAAAAATCTTCAATCACAAGTACTCTAATCAATGTGGACATATTGAACTGATAGAGCATGCTCTAGAAATATTATTGATCATCTCAGAAGCATACACAACAACCAAATTCAGAAGACTTGCGATCACATCATCTAAAAGCACTTGCTACAAAAACTGAGTAACTGTAGAAACACAAATCTTCATAACTTTCTCAAATATTGATGCATACCACTGAAACTTTCAGAAAACATACTAGATAGGCTTAGCAAAAAACCCTTTAGTGCACACTAGTTGGTTATCAACTTACAACAATTTCCACCACTCTGACCTTCTTAGCTTGACTGGCTTCCTGCAATATATTTTTTTTTACAATTTGCTCAATATCCTTGACATATATAGCTTTTAGAATCATTAATGCTAATAGTGTTGACATCAATGAAAACCACATATCAGAAATAAAACTACAACATCCAACAATCTCTCCTTTTGGCATTGATGGAAACACATGATGTGAAAAATACCATTAGCTCAACTAGCTCTTGTTCAACAATCTCCCCCTTAGATTGTGCAGTCATTTCCTATGTTCTTTTCTTCCACTTTGTTCTTCTCTAATATTTTTCACATTGATTATCTCCCCATTTTGACATCAATGGAAAAGGTACACAAGTCCTAAACCACATATTTAGCATATCTGACTACTCCCCCTGAGTAGTAACCACCACAACATCAATCTGGAATATATGATATGGCTATGAATCCATGGACTAATGCAAAATCTACATCACTTAGTTCTTATTAGGAGGGGAAATCACCACTAACTTTCCTTTAAGGTACTCAAAAGTATCCGTAGGCAATGGCTTAGTAAATATGTCTACAGTTTTATCCTTGGTAGGTATATACTCTAGTCTAACTTCTTTTTCACTTAATTTATCTCTCAAGAAGTGATATTTGATGGATATGTGCTTTGTCTTTGAATAGAATACTGGATTCTTATAAATGTTTATGGTACTTGAGTTATCATAGAATATGGGAACATGGGTTCTTCATATTTAATTCTGACATCTCTCAACATCTAGTTCATCCATAGTACTTGAGTACAACTATTTGCAGCAACAATATATTATGCTTTAGTAGTAGATAATGACACTGAATTATTCTTTTTGCTTAACCAAAATACCAACTTCTTCCCTAAGAAGAATGCACCACCACTAGTACTTTTCCTGTCATTCACATATCCTACCCAATCAAAATTAGTGAAAGTGCTCAAGATAAGATCATCATCCTTAGGATACCAAAGACCAAGATCAATTGTCCTTTTCAGGTATATGAAGATTCTTTTCATAGCAGTCACATGAGCTTCTTTAGGATCAATTTGATATCTAGCAACCATGCATACAACATTCATTATATTTGGTCTGGTCTAAGTCAAGTAGAGTAATCCACCAATCATTGACATGTATCTTGTCCAATTTTCTTTAGGAGAATCATCATTCTATGCAAGTTTGCATCTGGTTACCATAGGTGTAATAACTAGCTTTGATTCTTCCATACCAAACTTTTTCAGTAACTCTTTCACATACTTGGACTGGGATATCCAAATTCCATCATCCAACTGAGTGATTTGGAATCCTAAAAATAATTTCAGTTCTCCTATCATTAACATTTCAAACTCATTTTTCATTTCATCGAAAAACTTCAAACACAAATCATCATCACCTTCAAAGATAATGTCATCAACAAAGACTTCAATGATCAGTTATGTGTTTGATCCAACATGAAATACATATTGTTGTTAGGAGTACCTTTATTAAATTTGAGCTTCAACAAGTATTTATCCAGTCTAGCATACCAAGCTCTAAGAGATTTCTTAAATCCATATAGGGCTTTCTTCAGTCGACATACCATATTTTCTTTGTTAATCAGTTGAAATCCATCTGGTTGCTCAACATAGACTTCTTCTTCTAGCTCACATTTAGAAATGATGACTTTACATCCATCTGATAGACTTTGTAATTCTTGAAAGCAGCATAAGCAAGAAATAATCTTGCATCTTCTCTTTAGTAGAAATGAGGAACATTTGTTTCCAACATCATGGTTCTAGCAGTGTCTAGAACGGTTTTGTTATTCCTTTCAACAACTCCATTTTGTTGAGGGGTCTGGGGGGCAGATAGTTGTCTTTGGATTCCATGCTCTTCATAAAAAGAATTAAATTCCCAGGAAGTGAATTCACCATCTCTGTCTGACCTTAGACATTTGATATTTCGACTTGTCTCATTTCCTATCATAGCTTTGAAGCTTTTGAAATTTTCTAGTGCTTCATGTTTTTCTCTTAAGAAAGCAACCCATATCATTTTATAGTAATCATCAATAAGCAACATAAAGTACCTTTCACCTTGAAGAATTCTGATTCTGAATGGACCACATAAGTCAATATGTATCAAGTCCAATATTCCATTAGAGTTATACTATTTTCTCCTAAAGGAATTTCTAGTCTTCTTTCTCATCTAACATTCCTTGCACATAGTCCATTAGTAAGATTTACTAACCTAGGAAGATCTCTGATTGCTTGAGGAGAGCTTATTTTGACAATGCTATCAAATTTCAATGATACAACCTCCTATTCCATAGCCAACTTTCATCAACTTGAGCAATTAATCAACTTCCACTATCAATACTCAAGTGAAAAATATTACCTCTTTTCTTTGTACTTGAAGCAATCATGTTTCCAGAACTCCCCCTTATTATGCACTTGCCATCCTTGAACTGAATATTGTAACAATTGTCTCCCATATTTCTAACACTCAATAAGTTGTGCTTTAAACCTTCTACATAAAGAAAATCATCAATATAGTGCTTACCATCAAATGAAATAGTTCATCTACCATAAATCACGCCAAAAATTTTGTCTCCAAATTTTATAATGCCACCATCATAGTCTTCCAAGCTTACAAACTTTCTTTTATCACCAGTCCTATGATGTGAACATTCGCTATCAATTACCCACTCATCCTTCTCTTCAATTTTAGCTACAAAAGATTTCTCAACATTCACATTACTAGTAGATTTAGTGGACACTTGACCATTTTCTTTGATAGCAATGAATACCCATTCATCTTCATTTCCATTTTCTTTATCAGATTCGTTATCTATAACACCTTCTTCAACATAATAGCATTTCCTTTGAGATCTAGTCTTCTCAGGTTTATACTTAGAGACTCTTTCAGGTCATCTTGATGAAAAATGACCTATCTTACTACAAGAAAACACTTAATAGTAAGTTTTCTTTGTACTTACCATGACCTTTGGCTTCTCTTTTCACAATCAATGCTTCAAGTTCTTCTAATTATTTTTCTTCATCTTCAATCTGTTTCATCTCATCTTCATACTTGAATGTTCTTTTGGAACCTTCTCCCAGGTCATATCTCTACTTGCTTCTCCCAGATATAGTAGCCTTGAATGCAGATTTGGTCTTAGGAGTAGATTCACCAAAATCACTTAACTCAAAGGCAACAAGTTTTCCAATCAACATGTCTCTTGTTATATTTCTTACTATCTCGAGTTCATCAATAACATGAGCTTTTGTTTTGTAGGAAGGGGGAACAAATCTAAGAATCTTAGCTGCAATTTCTTCTTCATCCAAGGTTCCACCAATACATCTAATGCCCATCACTAATTCATTTACCTTTTGCGAGAAGGAATTTTTTTTTTCATCTTTACTCATCTTCATGCTCTCCCATTTTCCTTTCAGACTTTGTAGCTTAGCACTTTTCACTAGTGCATCTCCTTCATACAATGTTTCCAAATTTTTCTAGATCTCATGTGCAATATTCAAACCTAACACATTTGTCATCTCTAAATCTGTCAAAGAACTCAAAAATGCTTCTATAGCCCTCGTATTAACTTCTGCTTGTTTGATCTCAACTTCAGAGGAGGGACCATTCTGAGGAATAGTATATGCATTCTTTGAAATCTTCTAGAAAGACTCACCAATACACTTCAAATAACATTCCATTCTAACTTTCCATAAAGAGTAGTTTGTACCATCGAATCTAGGATTGTCCTTCTTGTATGATGCCATCTCAGATCACCTCAAGCTATTAGGCTTCTTTAGAGGAACCTTCTCTAATACTGATTGTTAGGAAAACAAGAATACACAACTAAGAGGGGGGTGAATGAATTGTTACTAAAATCAAACTTATTCAACATTAATCAAACTGTAATCTCATATCTAATAATTAACATAGAAAACATCAATCAATAATACATCAGAGACACATGAACACCAAGATTTTATATGTGGAAACCCTATTAGGGGAAAAACCATGGTGGATTTTAGTCCACAAGATTACACCCTGTTGAAAGTATAATGAGAAGTAAATAGGGAATACACATGCATTTTAGCACACTGCCTAGAGCTCATTTCTCAGAGGAAGGCTCACTTCCTTACATAATATTGTTAGATTAAACCCATCTGATAAACTCATTCTCACTCTCCTCAATCTCTTTCACACTCCAGTATGCTCCTGAATGATTTGATCTTTATTCACACATGTATACACACACACACCTGAGGATTCTTCAAAATAAGGAAAACAACCACTCTTATATATCCCTTACATGGATTTACATATAGTATTTTGTTGGCCATAGATAAAGAGTAAATTATAGCTGCCAACCTTAATACATGAGTAAATTTTAATGTGCAAAAACTTGAGTTGATCATGACATAGACATCATACAAATAAACACCTTTGAGCATGCCGAACAATAAATCATTAGACCATAGAGATCTATAATATGCTATCACCATCATGTCATCCAAGAACATGAAAATTTTTGAACACACCTAGAAAAATCTTCAATCACGAGTATTCCAATCAATGCAGACGTATTGAACTGATAGAGCATGATCTAGAAACATTACTGATCATCTCACAAGCATACACAACAAACAAATTCACCAAACTTCTGATCACATCGTGCAGAAGCACTTGCTACAAAAACTAAGTAACTGTAGAATTACATATCTTCATAACTTTCTCAAATACTAATGCATACCACTGAAACTTTCAAACAACATACTACATAGGCTTAGCACTAAACCCTTTAGTGCACACTAGCTGATTATCAACTTACAACAATTTTCACCACTCTGACCTTCTCAGCTTGACTGGCTACCTGCAATATTTTTTTTTTACAATTTTCTAAATATCCTCGACATATACAACCTTCAAAATAATTAATGATAATAGTGTTGATATCAATGACAACCACATATCACCAATACAGCCACAACATCCAACAAAAACTTTGGAGATATGTGCATAATTACCATTCTTGACTCAAGACAATTGGGAAGCCAAATATACTCAACCCTTGCATGACTCAAGTGATGATTTAGAATGTAGGTTGGCATAAAAGGTAAATAATATAAAGAAAGTTGTCAAACTTTTAAATGCACAAAAGAAACATAGAGTTGTTACTCTATTTTCTAGTGAAGCTGGAAAAAACCAAATTGTAGAATAACAAGAATGAACTCATTGGAGACACACAGAACTGGGCATGCAATATTCTTCTTCTTCTATTAAGTGAATGGAAATGGCAATACATAAAACATAAAACTTAAAACAAACTAGAGACTACATATTACAAATTTTTGGGAGTAATCAATAGACTTGCTCAACCAAATCATAGACAATCAGGAGCTACTCAAAGCTCTCTATTATAATTCAAATGAAACTATCTATTGTTCCCAGCAAACACTAAGCGATTGGGAGAAATCTTTCTCACTGTAAATACTATGCAAAATTTTTGAAGAACATTCCATGTTGCTGCTGCAACTTTTCTTCTTAACGCTGCAAAAAATTGACTAACATTCAATCTTCTGACTGGGAAAACATTCCCTCTATTTGTCTCATTCAAAAAATCCCCCTCAAATTCAAAATTACCTACCAACATTAATTGGGAATTCAAAAATTTCTACTACATTCAATTCTGAGCAGTTAGGAGCTATAGGGGTGAAGATCCCAAAAATTTCCATTGAGAAAATAACTCTTGATAGGTAGGTAAGGCAATGGTAGGCTCAGAGAAAAAAATATTACAACACTCCCCGTTTGTCCTGAGCCAACAAAACAGGATCAATCCTTATCCAAATCAACTACACCCAATCTATTTCTTAGGTGCTCGAAACTATCCTTACTCAAAGGCTTGGTGAATATGTCTGCTAGCTACTGCTCAGACCTAAAAATTCCATTTTGATTTCACCACTTTATACTAACTCTCTGATATAATGATACTTGATTTCAATGTACTTGCTTCTTCCATAAAACATAGGGTTTTTCATCAAGGCTATTGATGAAACATCATCATAAAAGATTGTTGTTCCATCTTCTTGTTCTTCTCTCAAATTTTCCAAGATTCTTCTCGGCCAAATATCCTGACATGTTGCTACATTTTCTGCTATATACTCAACCTCTACTATTGATAGGTAAACACTAGGTTGTTTCTTTGAATCCCATGAGATAGCACCCGAATAGCCTAATGTGCTCTTCCTATCATCCAAACTTCCTGCCCAATCACTATTAGTGTATCCAAATAGCCCAAACTCTTTTGTTGCTATGTACAACACACCATATCCTTTTGTGCCTTTCACATAACTCAGGATCCTTTTACCCAGTTGCTAATGGGTGTCTCTTGGAGTCTCCATAAATCTGGAAATAAGACTGAATCTATGCATTATATCTTGCCTAGTTGTTGTCAAATACATCAAACTTACAACCAAACTTTTATACATGGTCGGATCCACATTTCTAATGCAATCTTCCTTGCTCAACTTTAGACCTATGGTTGCTGGTGTTGGGGCAAGTTAGCTTTCAAGAATTATAAATCTCTTCAAGATCTCATTTGCATATTTTTCTTGAGAGATAAATATACCTTCATGCATTTGTTTTACTTCTATTCCTACAAAATAGTTCAAGAGACCTAAATCTATCATTTCAAACTCTCTTTTCATGGCCTCTTAAAATCAACAATGAGGAAATCACCCTCAGTAAAAACTAGATCATCTACATACAAGACAACAATCAAAATATTACCATTTGCTAACTTGATGTAAAGCGTGGTCTGACCATCCTCTTTTCTAAAGCCATTTCTCATCAAATATGAGTCAATCCTATTGTACCATGCCCGTGGAGATTGTTTCAGCCCATAAAGAGCTTTCTTCAGCCTGTACACCTTGTGTTCTTGACTTGGAACTTCATATCCAAATGGCTGCTCCACATTAACTTCTTCTTTCAACACTCCATTAAAGAAGGAATACATCACACCCATTTGAAACACCTTCCATTTGTGTTGGGATGCAATTGCTATTACTGCCTACATAGTCTCCATCCATGCAATAGGAGAAAATGTCTCATCATAATCTCTCCCAAACGGTTGTTTGTACCCCTTGACCACAAAACGCGCCTTATGCCTTTATATCCTTCCTTCGGCATTGCACTTGGTCTTGTAGACCCATTTCAGCCCAGTAACTTACTTGTTGATAGAAAAATCAGTTAAATCCCATGTGTTGTTGCTTTATATTGCATCTATCTCCTCCTCCATGGCCTCACACAATTTATCCTCTTTTACAGATTCCTCAAAATAAATTGGATTGCTATGAGAAAATAATAAAAATTTCATGTTCTCATCAAATTATTCATCATACCTATCATCTTGGTAGATATCCCTTAGACTCTTGGTCTTTCTTAGCATTAGGGATGTGAGATTAGGGTTTGAAATTTCACTACTACTGCTGCTCTGCTGAACATGCTAGCTCTGGAGCAATCGAGAGTTGTCAGCAGTTGTTGGGAGTGGTCAGGAGCTTGTCGGGGGCTCTTTGCGACCCATTTTCTGTTTGTCTATGACTTCTTTCATTTCTATCTATTTTGATCAGGAGTGATCAATAGTGATTGGGAGCTATCGGGAGCTCATTCAAAATTATTAGGAGCTAATCCAGAGTTTTCAGGAGCTACTACTTTCTCCATTGAATCATCATTCTACACTGCATGTTCCTTTCCTTCAATATTAGGAGCAATCAGGAGCGATTGGGAATGATCAGGAGCGATCGTACCATCCCATGATTGATCTTGTTAAAACTCCACATCTCTGCTGATAAATTTTTTCTTCGTGACTAGGTTATACAACCTGTAGCCTTTGGACTCTGAATAATAACTCATGAAGAAGCACTTCTCACCCTTATCATCCAATTGATGCATTTTCTTTACACACATGAGCATATGCTACACAACCGAACACCCTTAAGTGCTCAACCATCCATCTAAATTTTTTCCATTCCTCTTGAGGTACTTTGTCATAGACCACCTTTTTTGGACTTCTATTTATTGAAAATAGACAGTTGGGTATGTGCAAGATCATCATGGAAAAAATAGGCCCTTAAGTAGCGATGAAAATTCAGAAAATTAGAGTTAGGCAACTTGACGTAAAAAATTGAATAATTTATCTATATTATTTCAAAAATATGTTAAAATAGAATCTGTATAAAATTGAATGTAGTTTCTAAACTAATAGGTTTATTTAAAAAATAAAAAAATCTATTTGGTGAGAATTTGAAATTTCAATGCAGTAGTACTTAAATTTCAAGGAAAAAATAAGAAGTAGGTGTCTGTCTGACCACCCTAACCACAATAATATGATAATACTTTTTTATAAGATTTTACATATAAGTACAAGATTCATGTCTTGATGTGATGCATATTTTTTGTAATTTTTTTCAAAGTAAATAATTAATTATGAATTTCTTATTATAACTTTTAAAAAATATAAAAAACTCGAATGTTTGACCACCTTCACTTGGCCAAAGCTTCATGAAATTCAGTTTTTTTTTTAATCCTATAGTATGCACAACATATAATGTGACACATCTTTCAGATTCAAAATATGTGATACTGTTTGAAAGCTATAGATGTTTTTCAATCACCCTATCAATTAGGACTTTAGTCGTAATTCAAATAAAAATGAATAATAATTATTTATTAAATTCAAAGTAAAGAATAATTTATATTGGTGGAAAGTTGAGAATCTCCTTTAAAAACTCTTTTCGTTTCATAAATTTTGGGTAAAATAAAGTGATCAGCCACATGGGCCACCATACCACTTACATATCGTTAATTTTTGGCCCATCATGATCCTACACATACCCAACTATTTCTACAACCCCTCCCTAATATTCATTTTGGAGTCCCTTTCTTTTCATAATTCTCCTTGCTATCTCCACAATGGTCCTATTCTTTCTCTCAGCAACTCCATTTTCTGCGGAGTATAATTGATTGTAAGCTCCTTCTTGATGCCATTTTTCCTACAAAAATTCACAAAAAATTTGGAGGTATACTCTCATGCACTATCTGACCTTAAAACCTTGATAAAATTTCTACTCTCCTTTTCAGCTTGGGCCTTAAACAATAAAAACTTATCAAATGCATCAGACTTATGATGCAAGAAATAAACCCATGTATTACAACTAAAATCATCAATGAAGGTCATAAAAAATATTCTATTA
>CM021105.1:613263207-613345986 GCA_007115665.2 Sequoiadendron giganteum
AGTAGCACTCAACATTGATCTTTTCATTTCTCCCATTTGAATTGTTGTTATTCATGCCTCTTTAGGAGTTGTTCTGAGAGCTACTTGCTCCCTCTTGGCTATTTGCTCATCCCAAGATTTCTCCTCGAGCATTTCCTTGTCTGGATCTACCTCTACCATGTCAGGAGCCATTTCTACCTCTCTCCCTACCTCTTGCATTTGACTGAGCTTTAAAATATTTCTCTTGGGAAGAAGTAGCAGGCCTTTTTAGGCATTACTCATGAGTTTGGAGAGAAATCATCAAATCATCCATCGTCAAAGTAGAGAGGTACTTTTCCTCTTCAATAGTAATGAAGAGTGCGTCATACCTCATGGGTAGACATCTAAGGATATTTTCAATGATCCTTTACTCCTCCATCATTTCTCCATTTGCTCTCAACTAGTTTAACAAACCCGAGAACCTCGTGTGAAAGTTTGAAACAGACTCACTTTCCTTGATTTCAATAATCTCAAACTCGCTTTGAAGTAACTAGAGCTTCACCGATCTGACTTTATCAGTCCCTTTGTAACCAATTTGGAGGATTTCCAAAGCTTCCCTTACATATGTAGTTGTTGCTATTTTGAGAAAAATGGCCTCTATCAAGGCTAATTCTGTCAAACTCAATGCCTTAGCATCCTTCTTCCTTTTCTCCTTCAACTGAGTCTTTTGGTTGTTTGTGAGAGTTGCATACTGAGTTGGGTCAATGAAATCTATAAAACCATTTATCAAAAAAATCCCACAAATCATTAGCAACCATTATGGTCTTCATATTCTTAGCCCAAACATTACTGTTTTTTCCATTAAAGGATGGTGGCTGCTACCAACTCTTCCCTTCATCTCCAGCCATGTCTCCTATAGAAAAAACTCACTACTCGGAAAGAAAAAATCCCCTAACTCACAAAGAAATGGGGCCTATGGCTCTGATACCATGTCAAACTTTTAAATGCACAAAAGAAACACAAAGCTATTGCTCTATTTTCTAGTCAAGTTGGAAAAATCCAAATTGTGGAATAACAAGAATAAACTCAATGGAGACACACAAAATTGGGCATGCAATATTCTTCTTGTTCTATTAACTAACTAGAAATGACAATACACAAAACATAAAACTTCAAACAAACTAGAGACTACCTATTACAAATTTTTGGGAGCAATCAATAGACTTGCTCAACTAGATCATAAACAATCAAGAGCTACTCAGAGCTCTATGTTACAATTCAAACGGTATTATTTGTTGTTCCTAGCAAACATTGAGCAATCAGGAGCAATCCTGCTCAAGACAAACACTCTGCAAAATGTTTTGAGAACATTCCCTATTGTTGCTGCAACTTTTCTTCTTGCTACTAATCACTTGCTGCTGCAAAAAACTGACTAACATTCAATATTCTGAATGGGAAAACATTCCCTCTATTTGTCTCATTCAAAAAAAATATCTCAAATTCAAAATTACCTACCAGCATTAATTGAGAATTCAAAAATTTCTACTACATTCAATTCTGAGCAGTTAGTAGCTACAAGGATGAAGATCCCAATAACTACCATTTAGAAAATAGATCCTAATAGGTAGGTAAGGAAATGAAAGGCTTAGAGACAATGAATATTCCAACACAAATATATATATCTATTTTCTAGAACAAGTACCATTTGACAATGATTGCTGAAATAAGAAACCATGATTTCTATAAATCTAATATGAATAGCAAGATGCCATTGTATTCTTTTGGGGGTTTGGTTTAACACCACTGACACAATTAACTTCTTGAATCATCATAGAGTCCCTTCATAATAAGGGTTCTGCTCACACAAAAGGAGAAATAATTTTTGCAAAGATATTAGATTGAAGATAGCTTGGCATAAAATTGACTTATGCAGCAAACACAGAACGCCCACTAAGGTTAGATAAAGAGGAGTAAAATGAGACTCATGAAAATCTATTTAATGGTTATTCATTCCAAAAGTTGAATAATAAGGTTAATCAAAATCAAAGTGTTGACAATCTATAATATAAAACAAATTGTATTAAGAACTTATAGAGCCGGTACAAATCCTTAAGTAGGAATAGAAGGTTACCCAACAACAAGTTGCATAGATATGAAAGATTTTAGAGACTCTTAGCAAATTAGCAGGTGTAAAGCTGAAAACCATAAATAATAATCTATTGTTCAATAACTAAAGATGAAGATAAAATGTGTCATAAGTACCCACTTGTGCGAAAATGAGAGTGAAAAATCAAGGCATGAGTGGTAATCTAGAAATAAATGCATATGGGTGTTGATAGACACACATGCAAACGTGGAAGCTTAACTAGCCACATGAACTATTTGATAGAATGCACTTGAGCAATGCCATCTTAAGATTATAGTCTATATCTAATAGCCAATTGATTAAATCGAGAGACAACCCTTGCATTATCGATTTCAAACAAGAACTCATGATTTAGACATTAAAATAAAAGATCAATTCGGGTAAGAAATAACCTATCAGGAAATATCGAAAAAGAAAAGCTCAACAAGGAATGCTCCTAGAATGTTCACCTTATCATATTTGAATATATATATATATAATCTATTAAAATCAAGACTACAACATAATAGAAAAAAATTTAAAAGGATTTGAAATAGCTTAATGTTTGTAGCAAGGATGAGAATTTATCATTACCAAGCAAGGCATAATACATAAAATGAAATTCCCATTGACTGGCATTACTGTGTATATCCAATTCATTAATAAAATATACCAACTCACCTATTAGTCGATCCAATTTGGCATTGATATCATAGCTTGGAAAGGTGAGAATATTGTTGGAACATTTAATATTTTGTAGTCAGCAAAACTAACATCTCAGCCCCCACGTCAAATGAAGACCTTTCAAGTTGCAGCCAATGTATACCTCCAACAGTAAATTTGGTAGGTATTTTTGAATTTGAAATTGGAATGCTTCCTACAACCAATGTAAACTTCCAGCTGCCTACCGGTATTAAATGGAGTTAGCTAAATTTGAATTTGAACTTAGCATTCATTCTCATGAGCTTGAAACATGAAAAGACAAAAGGAATGTATTTGTTGGAGTAAGTAGAAGGAGAAATTAGTTTTTGAAGTTGAACCTGTAGTAGCAGATGAAATGGAGAATGTTCAGCACAGAACAGTGATAGCAGTAGTATAGAAGGAATGTTTTAGTAGTCGCAGCACATTGTCAGTTGTAGCTATAGGATTGTAGCAGTTTATGTATTTTGGTGTGAGTGTAGCACCTCTTGTATTGGACATCTGTCCAAATAGCTTAGCTTTATTTTGTTCATATAAATCAGAGAATGTCCTCTATTTTTTTGTGTTTTGAAGCAAACAAGGAATCTTTTTAAATCTTTTTATGTGTGTTTAGTTCCATTGTCAGAGTGCATATTATGTGTTTATTTATAAGTCTATCCATATAGTCACAACATTGTTTCTATCTTATTTGAACCCCTACCTCCCAACAAGTGGTAGTAGAGCCCTATTTTCCTAGGTATTTAGTTAGTCAGTAAGATTATTGTGGGTGTATTGGGTAAAGCCCTAGGTTAACTAGGCATTTTTTAGTTTTCCCAAATTCGAGAAATATGGTAGGAGGTGATAGCAAAGGTTGGCAATAGCCACCAAACTTTGATGGGCAGAATTACGACATATGGGCTAAGAAGATGAGGACCATCTTAGTTTTAAATGACCTATGGGAGTTGGTCATAAATGGGTTCAATGATATCACAAACCCAAATACATTTGCAGCCATTTCAAATACACAAAAGAATCAATTGAAGGAGACCCGAATGAAGGATACAAAATCCCTCAGTTTAATTGAGGCAAGCTTGAGTGAGGCTATTTTCCCACATATTGCAGCATCATACTATGCAAAACAAGCTTGGGATATATTGCAAAATAGTTATAAAGGGACTAACAGAGTGAGGTTAGTTAAGTTGCAACTCTTAAGAAGAAATTTTGAGACTCTACTAATGAAAGATAATGAGTCTGTTTTAGATTATCACACTAAGATTTCAACCCTGGTAAATCAGCTAAGAATCAATGGAGAAATAATGAAAGAACAAAGCATTGTTGAGAAAATTCTAAAAAGTTTTCCTACTAAGTTTGACTATGTAGTCAGTGTCATTCAATAGGCAAATAATTTGTCTCAGATGACTTTAGATGAGTTGATGGGTTCACTACAAACCCATAAGCAATAGTTGAACAGATCTGCTCCTTCCCTAGAGAAATCATTCAAAGCTCAAACCAATGGAAGAGGTTAGGGAAGAGGAATAAACAATAGAGGTAGAGGTCAAAGAGGGAGAGGAAGAAGCAATTCTAGAATAGGAGGCTTTGATAGAACAGAGGAGCCGAGCAGCTTACAGTTAGCAAACCAGTACCAAAGGATGAACATCAGTTCAAATCAAAGGAATGAAAAAAGTAATGTGCAATGTTATTATTGTCACAAATATGGCCATTATGCTAGTGAATGTAGGAAGAAGTAGCATGACCATGGAGGCCAAAGTGCAAATGTAGAAAATGAGAACAAAGTTGAAAATGACAAATAGTCCAATGTTTTCATTGTATGCAACCTTGTTGAACGTAGCAATGAGGAATTTTGGTACTTGGATAGCGGATGCATCAACCACATGAGTGGTAACAAGAGTTCCTTTTCCTCCATTGACAATAGTATAAAAATTGAGATCAGAATGGGAAATGATGAGAAGGTTCCTATGATGGGAAGAGGTGTAGTCAACATCCAAACCAAGAATGGTGAAAGGCATAAAATCTAAGATGTTTATTATGCCCCCAACATGAAACATAATCTATTGAGCATTGGATAGATGGTCTAAAATGGTTACAAAATCTTGATGATGAATGAAGAATGCAAGATATTTGACAGAGGAGGTAGCAAGAAAGTGATGGTTGTAGTGCAAATGACAAGAAATGGAATGTTTCCTCTCAGGATGCACATAATGTCTTTGACAAGAACAACATATGGTTAGCAACAAATTTGTTCTCCGAATCTCACAATAGTATCATGACAGTCGGCAGTCGAACAACAGTTTTCTTTCAAGATAGTCATCAAAGACCCATACAAACTATGACATTTAAGGTATGGGCACTTAAGCTTTTCAAGTTTAAGTTTATTGTCTAGGAAAGGAATGGTTAGGGGTTTACCATCCATTGTAGAACCCAATGGAAAGTGTGAGGATTTCATTTTAGGAAAACAACATAGGCATCCATTTCAATCCGGGTATTCTAGGAGAGCAAAATCACTGCTAGAGTTAGTGCACCTAGATTTGTGCGGACCCATGAAAACCCCTACTTTAGCTCAAAATACATATTTCATGACTTTTATAGACGACTATAGCAGAAAAATATGGGTCTATTTCTTGAAAAAAAAATTGGAAGCCTTTGAGAAGTTTAAATGGTTTAAGACAATAGTTTAGAAGGAGAGTGGTCACTATATCAAAGCCCTTAGCACAGGTAGAGGGGGAGAGTACATCTCCAATAAATTTCTGAATTTTTGTAGGAATGAGGGTATTCACAAACAATGCACAACTAGGTATACTCCATAGAAAAATAGAGTGGTTGAGAGGAAAACTTGGACCATTCAAGATATGGTGGCAAGTATGCTCAAAGGAAAAGGGTTGTCACACATATTTTGGGGAGAACTTGTAGCAACAATAGTCTATATATTGAATAGGTGCCCCACAATGGCTCCCTGTGATGGAATTCCATAGGAGGCATGGACTAATAGTAAATGGAGTGTTGAGCACCTAAAAATCTTTGGGTGTGTGGCATATGCATTCATGCCAAAAGAGAAGAGGCATAAATTTGATGAAAAAGGAGAGAAATACATCTTCATAGGCTATAGTGACGATTCAAATGCCTACAAATTGTATAATCACATCACCAAGAAGGTTGTGATAAGTGGAGATGTTATTTTTTATTAAGAATGAAGCATGGGATGGATCAGTGGATGACACCACAGGTATTTCAGTTACAATACCCTTAGATGATGAACAGGATCTAGATGATAGAAACATATGGGGAGCTCAAGAGAGTAGTAGCTTAGAGAGAAACTATCGTAGAGCATTGGAAAAAAACAACTCCAGTGATGTGCAGTAGAACAGTAACAGTTCTCGTAGTGCTCAACAGAATAGCAGCTCTGGACAGAGACAACAGTCTGTCAGCTCTAGAATTCAGCAGAGCAGTAGCTCCAATAGTCAGCAGTACAAAATCTCTAGAGGTTAGAGTAGCAGCAGCTCAAAATAAAATTTAGATCCTACACTTGCATCATTGATGCCAAGAAAGACAAAGAGTGTGAGGGAGATCTATGATAGCACACAACATGACGATTTTCATGAAAATTTGGATTTTGGATTATTCTCCTATAGTGATCCAACAAACTTTAGGGAAGTAGTGAGCAATGGGTTTACCAAGAGCAAAAATGAACCCACACTCTACATCAAAGAAATACAAGGTGAAATTTTAATTACGATTTTGTATGTAGATGATCTGACTTTTATTGGTAACACTGACAACAAATTTGTTGATTTTAAAGAAGTGATGAAAAATGAATTTGAAATGATGGATCTAGGTTTGTTGAAGTATTTTATTGGGATAGAAGTTTAGCGAACACAACATGGCATTTTTATTTCTCAATCTAACTCTACCAAACAAATTTTAAGGAGGTTCAAAATGCACAATAGAAAATCTGCCCCCACACCAATAGAAACAGGTCTGAAACAATGCAAGATTGACATCAGTAAATAAGTGAACCCAACCCTCTACAAGAGTATGGTTGGAAGTTTGATTTATTTGACATCAACTAGGCCTGATTTGATGTATGTTGTAAGTTTGATATCTAGGTTCACGAAGGAACCTAAGGACACACATTGGCAAGAAGGAAAAAAGATTTTAAGGTATGTCAATGGAACAACATGATATGGAATCATGTACGGTGAAACTAATGAGTTCAAGTTGGATGGTTTCGTAGATTGTGATTGGGCAGGAAATGTGAATGATAGGAAGAGCACATTGGGATATGTCTTCAACATGGGATTGGGTGCAATCTCATGGGCATCAAAGAAATCATTGATTGTCTCTCTCAGCACAATAGAAGCAGAATACATAGCAATAAATGTAATAGCTTGTCAGGCTATTTGGTTGAGGAGGGTCCTTGCAGATTTATAGCAACAACAAGTTGACAAGATAATTATTCTTTGTGACAATGTGTCCTCCATAGCGCTAACAAAGAATTCAGTCTTCCATGGATGAAGAAAACACATTGAGATTCGGTATCACTTCATAAGGGAGTTGGTGGAACAAGGTGACATAGAACTTCAGTATTGCAAATCTGAGTAGCAACTCACTGATATCTTCACCAAAGCATTACCGAGAGATAGTTTTGAACGCCTAAGAGATAGGCTGGGCATTATGGATAGCTTCAAAGATAATCTCTAGAAGGAATCTGTAGGGTGACAACTGACTTGTAGATTAAGGGGGAGTGTTGGAACATTTAATATTCTATAGTCAGTAGAACTGACATCTCATCCCCCACATCAGATGAAGACCTTTCAAGTTGCAGCCAACATATACCTCTAGCAATAAATTTGGTAGGTATTTTTGAATTTGAAATTGGAGCGCTTCCTATAGTCAACGTAAACCTACAGCTGCCTACCAGCATTAAATGGAGTTAGGTAAATTTGAATTTGAAATTAGAACTCATTCTCATGAGCTTGAAACATGAAAAGAAAAAAGGAATGTATTCATTGGAGTAAGTAGAAGAAGGAGAAGTTAGTTTTCAAAGTTGACCCTACAACATCAAATGAAATGGAGAATTTTCAGCACAAAACAGTGATAGCAGTAGCACAAAAGGAGTTTTTTAGCAGTCACAGCGCATTGCCAACTACAACTACAACATTATATTAGTTTATGTATTTCGGTGTGAGTGTAGCACCTCTTGTATTGGACATTTTTCCAAATAGCTTAGTTTTATTTTGTTCATGTAAATCAGAGAATGTCCTCTGAGTTTTTGTATTTTGAAGCAAACAAGGAATATATTTATATCTTTTTCTATGTGTTTAGTTATGCTGTAAGATTGCATATTTTGTGTTTATTTATGAGTCTATCCATACAGTCACAACACTGTTTATGTCTTATTTGCA
This sequence comes from Sequoiadendron giganteum, assembly GCA_007115665.2. Lineage (NCBI taxonomy): Eukaryota > Viridiplantae > Streptophyta > Pinopsida > Cupressales > Cupressaceae > Sequoiadendron > Sequoiadendron giganteum. The sequence continues at coordinate 613,271,389 of CM021105.1, forward strand.
CCCCTGCCTCCCAAAAAATATGATAAGCTTGTAGGCTGTAAACCCTAACGCTGAGATCCTCTCATTCTCCCTCTTGGTTGTTTCCTTTGCGCCTCCTCCAAAAGACCCATAGCTCCCCACAAATTCTTGTAACTAAAAACACTTCTTTCTTTTTTTCCCCCCAACAACTATTGCAACGCGCTCTCCAAAAACATGAAGCGGTTGCAGTTTTGAATAACACCCGATCCACAACAACAAGAACACCCCCACATTTAAATGACATAAACCATTTAATAATTGCAAAGCTACAAATCACCCATACCTATCTATGCATTCTCATAGCGATTGGAAACCATTACAAATTTAATGCTAAACTCCTCTCAAACATAAACATACGTTGAAATAAAATGAATATAAGCATTTTATTGAAACTTCATAACAATATTGGTGGACCAACTAACCAACAAGGTGAATCATAGAGGGGCATTAAACAATGAGAGATATGATTATGAAGATAATGGAATAAGTCATGTAATAGATGAAAATTATTATGAAGGAATTTTTATGCATCTACAAAAATAGTACAAATCAACATATCAAATCTAAACAATGTACATAGTTGATCCTAAAAAAACCTACGCAATTGATTCAAAAAGAACAATGAGGAAAAACCACCTTCAAATTATAACAATTGAATTGAAGAAATATTATATAGGCTCTTCTTGCAACTAATCTTTGAATAAAATATTAAAAAATGGAATTGATGTTGAAAACTAATCTAAAAAGAAAAAATCAAAAGAATTGAAGTGAAGAAATATTACAGGTCTTACTAAAAATTAATGTTAAAATAAAAAATTAAAAGATTTGAAATGTAGAAGCTTATAGGCCCTTCTAAAAACTACTAGATACTTAAAGAAGCTTTCTATATGTCTACTAAAATCAAGAATTGATTCTCTATGCTTTAAAGTAAGAAAATATTATTTTCTTCATAAAAGCTTCTTGTCCACTATTGCAAGTGGAACCATAAAACTTAATGTGTTATTTATTATTTTTGTATATATTGCATAGTTCCATAAGTGTTTTCATTCAATTTTTGGACCTAATGAGTGCTTAGCATAGAATATGCTCTCGCAAATGGTCATAATTATTTACTACTACAAGATTTAATCTAGCTTTTTTATGTATCTAGAAACTTTTCCCCTCTTCATTTTTAAGAAGAATTTCAAAGAAAAATCAGCCTATTACAAAATTAGAGCACGATTACTCTCTTATTTTTATAGAAGCATGGGTTAATTGAATTTCAAATATCTACTACAACCAAAAAAACCCTAATATACAAAAAATAAAGCAACAATAGATTTGCAAATATGAAATCTATGAACACTATTTTTCAACTACTGCCAAAACCTAGATATAAAGCAACAATAAATGTTAGATATTTATGGATCAAGAAAAAGGATCCATTTATTTTCTATAGAGCTAAACAATGTAATCAAATAATATCTCAATAAAAATATGTGCCACAATTCGGTAAACAAGAGTGTTCTCCATGGCCATCAAGACTAGATGAGCACAAATAAAATCAACTCATTATTATTCGTTAAAAAAACACTTGAGAAGTTTTGTACTAATCCAGGTGCTCAATGCTTCAGTGGAAAAGGTAAGCCATAAAAGAAATGAAGGATCCCACGACACCAATGGCTATAGACATTGTCATCACCATGGAATCTTTTACTGTAATCATTGTTGGACTAGGCGCCTCTACTTGTTGTGCATTCACCACCACCACCACCACCACCATTACACATCTCATCTTCTCTGCTGCTCTAGCCATTTCAATAGCCGATATCGTATAGATTACTAATCACCCAAAAGTCAAATATTTTCACCATTATGAGCTCTCACTCTTTTGAAATGTAAAGAATGTGAAGAATGAGCAATAAACAAAGGGTATTTATGATGCCTAGAAAACGTGCTTTGTAAAAAAATTGCATAAATGAAAGAGTCAAATGTAGCATGGGGGGAAGGGGTGTTAGATTCTATCCCAACTAAAACCTTCCTCGTGTTCCTGCGTCTTCTCTTGCAGCTTCATACAGTTGTGTGGTGACTACTGCTATCCCACATTTCCCTCCTTAGTGTAGTGTGGTGGTGTGATGTCTACTACATACCACCACTCCTTGCTTGCTATGTGATTGTGCACTACATACCACAGTCCCACAAACGTGACTTTTTGGCCTGGTGGTACTGTGGTTAATGCTTCTTCTAGTAGTGTTTTGTGTGGATTGATTTTCCTCGCACTTGCTCTGTATTTAATATGAAAAGGAAAATATTGAATGTGATTTGACGATTATAATCTAGTTATATCTCAAGTTTTTTAGTATTTTAATTAATGACATTTATTCACCTCTTTTCTGGTGAATTATTCAATGACTTTTGAAGTTTATTTAAAGTAAGGAGGTTTTATGTTTTTAAGATAGAACAAAGAGAAGAAAAATAGTAGATTTTCTCTGTAGACATGAGATTGTGGAGAAACAAAGCAACAAATCTTTTGGAATTTGAAATATATATATATATGATTTGAAGATATAATAAAAATATCAGTTTCTTGAAAATTTGTGTGTGCTTATTTTCTTTGATCTCTATTTTCATTTTTTGGGTTTTTTTGTTTTGTTCTTTCTCCTCTATCTCTCCCCTTCAACTAGAATTAGAGTAGGTTGACAACAAAAGGGTTTTATTAGAGGATTCCAACAAAGGTGTTCTTGAAAGAGACAAGTTGTTAAAATAAAAATGGCAGCAAGCACAAGTTTGACAAACCCATAAATTCCACAATTTAATGGGAAGAATTATGACTACTGGGAAATCACCATGAAGGCATTATTTTTCTCTCAAGACATTTGGGATCTTGTTTATAATGGATTTACAGAGCTATCTAATATATAATCATACAATTCTTTGACTCAAGCAAAGAAAGATTTGCTGAGAGATAACATAAAGAAGGATTCAAAGGCTCCTTTTTATATATTTTAAGTATTACATGAGAGCATTTTTCAAAGGATTGTAGCAGAAACTAAGTCCAAATAAGCATGGGATATACTTCAAACAACCTATCAAGGTATGGAAAAGGTTAAAACAACAAAGCTAAAATTTCTTAGAAGGGATTTTGAAATAATATATATGACGGATATAATAAATTAGTAGATTCATTTTTTACCCAAATCATTGGATTGGTAAACCAAATTAGATCTCATGGTGAGAAACTTGAAGATACCAGAGTTGTTGAAAATATTTTAAGGAGTTTGCCCACAAAATTTGGGTTAATTGTTGTGGCCATAGAAGGAAGCAAAGAATCTCTCATAGTTTTCAATTGATGAGCTCCATCCATCTCCCATTTCTCATGAACATAGGCTGAGTAGGTCAAAAAACACATCTCTGTAGAATTCTTTCAAGTCACAAGCTTCAATTAGCGATGGTAGAGGTAGAGGTAGATCAAATTTCAAAGGAAGAAGAAGAAACTCTCATAGAGGGGGAAGAAGCAGCCCATCAAGCTCAAGTGGAAGAGGCAACTATCGAAACTCAAGCCAAAGTCCATCTCAAAATCAATCACAATGTCATAGGTATGAACAATCTCAAATCCAATATCACTATTGTAGAAATTTTGGGCATTATATGAATGAGTGTAGAAAGAAGCAATATGATTCAGTAAACAAAATACAAATTTTACAAAGAAAATAAAATTAAAAAATCAGAACAAAGCACAATTTTTTTAGCATGTAATGTTGCACAAGCAAATGAAAAAGACATATGGTTTCTAGATTTAGGCTGTAGCAATCACATGACAAGAAATCTATAGATGTTTTCAAGTTTAGATGAATGTGTAAAATTAGATGTCACATTGGGCAATGAAAACAAAGTGTAAGTCAAAGGAAAAGGAAATTTCAACATTCTAACTAAACAGGGGGAGAAAAAGTATATTTTAGATGTGCATTTTATGCCTAGTCTAAAACACAATTTAATGAGTATAGGGCAACTTGTTCAAAAAGGGTTTAGAGTATCTTTCAAGAATGGACTATGCATAATTTTAAAGATAAATTTTCAAGCAATCAACTCATTGCCAAAGTTAAAATGACAAATAATAGAATATTTCCCCTAAATATTAAACCAAATTTGAACATAGATTATGCTCAAGCACAACATTCAATGAAATCACAAGTGGATAGAGAATAAATTACATCAATCATGCAAACTATCCTTCAAGCAAAAATAAAAGATGAAAATTGTTGATGTTATAGTAGCTTAGGGTTGCACTTCCATTGCATGAATTCTAAGAAGAAAGCATGAATTAAATGAGTAGCCACTCGGCTATTTAATTCATGACTATAACATTTAATAAATGTAGAGGGCCGACCCTATATGACTCGCTTGCTTTGATTATCACTTGGGCTGACCTTATTTGTAAATTGTTATTTATTATATTACTTTAGAGGGCCGACCTATCTTGAAGAGGTGCCTCTCTTGTATATATACAAGGTCTTACTTATCATTGTATTCATTCATTCAAGTCAAGTAAATTCACAATTAAGAGCAGAATTTGTACCTTCATAGCAGCAGTTTGGATTCAAGGAAGATCTCATATTTACTATATATCTTGCATCTAGGAGAGGTGCGATTTCTGTGTATCAAGTATTGGCCATTGTTGGGCCTAAGTTGTAAGTAGATTTCTGCTCTTGTTCTACTTTATATAAGAGATTCATTTGCTAGGTTTTTCTCCCTCAAGAGGAGGGTTTTCCCAAGGTATATTGTTGTGTTTATTGTCTTATGTGTTGCAATAGTACTAAGTGCTTTCATTGTTTAATCTGATCTAAGAAACACTAACATGGTATCAGAGCGGGTTTGAAAAAGATCATGATCAGATTTACTTTGCAGCACTCACTCTAATATTTTTCAGTCTATCTCCTAATTCAAATTTCAAGATGGTGAATGGTCTGAAAATCGAGGATAGATTTGAAGGAGTTTCTAACTACACATCATGGAGGTTCAAAATCATGCTCACATTGGAAGAGAATGATTTGGCTGAGTTTGTGAAAACAAAAGTTCCCAAACCTGAGGAGGAAGAAGAGAAGTTGCAGTGGAGGAAGATAGATACTAGGGCAAAGAAAGTGTTGGTTGATTCCGTCAAAGATCATATTGTTCTGATTGTCTTCAAGTTGGATACCGCAAGGGAGATGTTCAAAACATTGGAAGAGATATACGAAATCAACAACACCAGTCGTGCCCTAACCTTGAAGCAACAACTACTTCACATTAAGATGGCGGAAGAAGAGTTTGTCATCACCTACTTCATGAAGATTTCCGAATTGAGAGATCAAATCTCTACCATTGGTCATATTTTTGATGACAAGGATTTGACCATGCTTGCTCTCAATGGTCTTCTGCTTTCATGGGAGTCATTTATTCAAGGAATCAGTGCAAGATATAAACTTCCCAAGTTTGATCGATTGAGGATTGACTGCATTCAAGAGGAGTCAAGACTAATGGCAAGGGGCATTGGTCAAAGTTCAAAGAATGAAGATTTACATGTTCTCACCTCTCATTCATCGAAGAAAGGAAAAGTTTGGAAAAAAGGATTTTTTAAGAGGAATCGAGATAATGGGTTAGACGGTGCTCCTGCATTCAAGAAGAACTGGGACCTCTCTCATGTTCAATGCTTTAGATGTGACAAATTTGGTCACTATGTGAAGGATTGTCCTACCAGGCCTAACTAGCATGCTTAATTTGCGGATGTGATTGAGATCTCTCCCCAAAATGATCCTAGTGAATTTCTACTCTAGTCATGGGCCTATGTTCAAGCTGTGAAGGTTGTGTACTAAGCGTAAGAGCAGCGTATCATACCGTGTTCACCCTTCAGAATATTTAAGAGAAGTATTCTTTGCTTTGATTACCATTCTAGGCTAAAATTTAGTTTGTTGAGTTGTGCAAATCTGACATTATTTACTTAGGATTATGTGTGACCAGTAAATAATGATCTTTGTGATAAAATTCTTTAGATTTATTCATTGCAAGTTGTATCATGCTAAATTGTGAAGATTGTCTTTTGAGATTAGCTTTTCTGAGAAATTGAAAGAAAGTCATGTCATGATTGATGAATTAATTATCTATTACTCAGGAGATATTGAAGTATTGCATGGTTGAATAATGTTCATGAATTGTTTTGTAGCTACTAATTCATGCTATTGAGATAGTCAATCATGTATGCTCCTAGTTATGGTATGTCTATTTGAGATAGTTGAAGTTCCATGAATGATGAGTAATCTCTTGTTAATGATTTCAGGATAAATCAAAAGCGTAAGAGATTGCTTTCAAGAAGAGCTTGATGCATCCTATAGGTTGAAGGATGGAGACTCTACTTGTAGCTATGAGGCTAAGTGATTAGCTGAAGACATCTTCTCAAAGAGAAAGAATTAACCTTAAGAGGGAGTTCTATGACTCACTGAGAATAAGTAAGGGTTGCAGTGTTGCAAGGTCGGATGTTAAATTGTTGAAGTACCTCTTTAGCAGTTGGGTTCTGAATTGCTCAAGTCAACTTGGATTGGTAGCTCCGCAAACCTATTAAGAATAGAGTGATCTGGGATGCGGTCGAAGAGGACAACCCTGAATCTCTATAGTGGTGTGCATTGGAAACCATTTCTCTAAGGAAAACATTGTAGGCAATGAGGACAAGTGGTTGATGCAAGTGATTGAAGATTCAGAGGGAGCCTACTGAACCTAAAGAACATGGTTGTATTGCTTTGGATGTTGTTTCAGTTGAGGTATAGCAAGAAGTAGTCTTTTGTGGAAGCTCGAGAAGTAGTGTGGCTTCAAAAGATCCTTGCATGATTGGTTGAACAATCATTGAAGCCAACTATCATCCTTTGTGTTATTCAAAGCTTTGAGAAGATTTTTGTCTTTCCATGTTTTTCATGACAAAACTAAGCATACCACTATATCAGAGATATGGTATTGAGGAAATATATTCAGTTGAAATATATCAACACTGATGAGCAAATGATAGTCATTCTCATCAAGCATTCTTGGGATAATGGTTGTGTACCTTCGAGACAAGCTTGATATGGTGAAGAATGAAGTCCTAGCTGAGAGGGAGCCTCAATATCAGTGTTCCTTTGTTTAATAAGTTCTTCTTTGAGAGAAGTTCGAGGTGACATCCCTTGATAATGCATTTCTCTATTGATTGAGATTTGAGGTGTAAGCCCTTGATAATGCATTTCTCTATTGAGAGAGACTTGAGGTGTAAGCTCTTGATAATACATCTCTATATTGAGAGAGATTTGAGGTGCAAGTCCTTGATAATACTTTTCTCTATTGAGAGATATTTGAGGTGCAAGTCCTTGATAGTGCATTTCTCTTTTGAGACTTGAGGTGAAAGCCCTTATTTCCACCCTCTGGGAGAGCCATGGTGGATGTCATGTGTGTGACTCCATGACAGCATCATGTGAGGGAATCCATGATGATTTATTTGTTCTTGTGTATCACCCTCTGGAGGAGCCATGGTGAAAGTCACATTGAGGTGACAACATCACATTAAGTGATGAGCACTTGTACATACCATCTATGGAGGTAGCCATGATGGTTGATATCACAATGAGGTGATATTATATTTTGTTTTCATTCTGATATGATGTGTCTTGTGCAGGTGGAAGTATCATCCCTAGCTGAGAGGGAGTATTGATGTTATAGTAGCTTAGGGCTACACTTTCATTGCATGAATTCCAAGAAGAAAGCATGAATTAAATGAGTAGCCATTCGACTTTTTAATTCATGACTATAACATTTAATAAATGCAGAGGACCGACCCTATATGATTCGCTTGCTTTGATTATCACTTGGGCTGGCCTTATTTGTAAATTGTTATTTATTATATTACTTTAGAGGGCTGACCTATCTTGAAGAGGTGTCTCTCTTGTATATATACAAGGTCTTACTTGTCATTGTATTCATTCATTCAAGTCAAGTAAATTCGCAATTAAGAGAAGAATTCGCACCTTCATAGCAGCAGTTTGGATTCAAGGAAGATCTCATATTTACTACATATCTTGCATCTAGGAGAGGTGCGATTTCTTTGTATCAAGTATTGGCCATTGTTGGGCCTAAGTTGTAAGTAGATTTCTGCTCTTGTTCTACTTTATATAAGAGATTCATTTGCTGGGTTTCTCTCCCTCAAGAGGAGGGTTTTCCCAGGGTATCTTGCTGTGTTTATTGTCTTATGTTTTGCAATAGTATTAAGTGCTTTCATTGTTTAATCTGATCTAAGAAACACTAACAAAAATTGGTTATGGAACCTAATATTTGGGCATCTTAATTTGGTGGTCTAAATTTATTTCGTAGGAAAAGCATGTTCAAGGAATTAACTTTAATAGAGAAAGTAAAAAGAATATGTGAAGGATTCATCTTAGGAAAGCAACATAAAGAATCACTTCTATAAGGTAATTCAACTAGAGTGAAGCACCTTTGGATATTGTACATTCAGAATTGTGTGCACCTATGCAAACATCTTCAATAGGTGGTAGATTCTATTTTTTAATATTCATTGATGATTACTCAAGGAAAACATGGATTTACTTTTTAAACCATAAGAGTGAGGAGTTTGAATATTTTTGTCAATTCAAGAACCTTGTTGAAAAGGAAAGTAGATACTATAATAAAGAATTGAGAATGGACATAGGTGGAGAATACATTTCAAAAGAGTTTTTAAACTTGTAGAAAGATCATGGGATTCACAAGAAGTTTACAACTAGATAGACACCTCAACAAAATGGGGTAGGTGAAAGAAAAAATTGAATAATTATGGAAGTAACTAGAAGCATGTTGAAATCCAAACATTTGACAAATAAATATTGGGTTGCAGCTATATCATGTGTAGCTTATATAATGAATAGGTGTCCAACAAAAAGTGTCATGAATATGATTCCTAAAGAAGCATGGATTGGAAGAAAACATAATAATACTCACATGAGAGTACATGGATGTGTGGCATATGCACATGTCCCTGATGAATTACTAAGAAGAAAGTTAGATAACAAAGGAGAAAAATGTATATTTGTTGGATACAGTGATGAATCCAATGCATACTAACTCTATAATCTGACAAACAAGAAAGTTATAATCAACAGAGATATACAATTTGTAGAAGATTAAGCATGTGATGAAAATTTAGAAAAAATGGTCAATATATCAATAAGCATACCTCAGGTGAATAGTGAAGTTTCTATACCAACAAATAATCCTACAAATGTGACTTTGTAACACCCCATCATGCAACCCTAAAGGAAGTTGCAATTAACTACTCAAACGAACTAATTTTTTATTTATTTAAGTACAATTAATATGCAAGTTCACTACCCATTGCCAACAACCTCTAAGGTTATGAGACTGAGATTACTTATAAACCCACAAACAACTTAAATGAATCCCTAACATTTATCTACGTAAGGATTAAGAACACATACATTCCATACATGATAAATTACATCAACCAATAAGAGATACCATATGGTACCGTATAACAATAATTTAACAATAATATTACATATCTCATTCCCCGAATGAGGTAAATCCAATAAGCATGATTTCATATTACATCTTCCTCTTCGATACAAATGAGGGGTAATAAATTACAAGATTCAAATGAAATGAATATAACCATGAAATGTAACAGGATACCATGATCTCTCCAATTGGAAATCTCCTCAATACGAACAAGAAGAAAACCCAACGATGTAAGGTGCACGTTCCACCCAACCAAATGGTAATCGAAGGCCCATCCCCCATGCTAGGAGATAGTAACAAGGATTCCTAGACAGGACCATCTACCTCTAGACACAGGCTAAAACATACTAAACTTATACTAACACAACCAATCACAGGTAAAACACAATGGTATAACTCTAACATGGTCACATTTCTTCCAGATATAAAACAGATTGAGTATGTTAAGAAAACCGTACACACAAAATCACGTACCGACTGTTGTCATAGAAAGAGTGTCATCACATAGATCGACATGGGATATCCTCTTTGAATTTTCATAGGCTCTGGCCCCCATTATGGCTTATCCTGGTGGCCTCAACTTAATCTCGGCCCCCATACTCACTCATGCAGAATCAAATACCTTTCATAAAGACAAGATAGATGACCTTGCCATTCAAGCCCTTCCCACTCATCCCAAGCCTAAACAAGCACTTGTGTCTATGAGTGAGGCTAAATTATCTTGATTAGTGTGAAATACTACCCAATCTCCTAAGTATATTGTTTTAGTTATCACTTGATTAAACCACCTCCGAAGGTTATCCAATTTACCTCTTTGGGCTCTGGCACCTAATAGAAGCCACTCTTCTACTTGACAACATACCAAACAAAACCAATCACCAAGGGTGCCAAACTGCATACAAACTAGATAAAACAATCACTCCAACTCTAGGAGGAAACATATAATGAAACTCACTCCAAACCTTGGAGGCAACAATTTCACATAATCCACTCCTTCCAAAGGAGGCACAAAACATCCTCGTTTGTGGAAACTAGGTAATAACATGATACATCTCTACGCACTACCCAAGGCAATTCAAAGGTTGACTAACATAATACGGCAACTCCAACAAAATGAAAACCCCATCTGGAGACTTAACAACCCTTCTAATCAATTTCCCCCAAATCGATAATAGAAAAAATTACATTTAAAAGAGAAATTTAATAGGAATTAAATCTACTTTGGATTTCTTAAATCCATTTCCTTTAATAAAATTCAATAGTTTATTGTCTCAATAAAACTAATTAAATTATGTCTCTTTCAAACAAAGGATAAAAATTAACCAGATATTTAATTCCCTAATTGCTCTTAAATAATAATAAACATTTACTTCTATGAATCAGAATATATCATTTCCAAATAAATAATTGTTTCTTCTTTTCAACATAAATCATTTTAAAAACAATTAACTCATCTATTAAATATATTCTTTAAAAAAATCAAATATACTATTCTATCAAACTATATTATTTTAAAAAAAATTCATTAACTTAACAATAACATATTACTTTAAAATTTTCCCAGTTACCTTTAAATCATGCCATCAATTAAATCAACATTTTAATATAAATTCAACTATATATATATATACATATATATTTTAATTGATAATATATATTAATATTTTAGTATTATATGAATATATGATTACATATTAATAAATATACTTTATTAAACATATATATATTGATATTTTAATATTATATTAATATAATATTAATTATTATATATATATATATATATATATATATATATTAAAAAAAGAAGTCAAACTCATAATTTTAGGGCACATTTTTATGGGGATGCATGCATAGTTAGGGTTGGGTGGTCGGCTGTGTTTACACAACCGACCCCATGCTTGGGCGCGACTGTGTTTAACACAGCCGACCCACTTAGTGGGTGGTAGTTGTGTTAACACAATCATCCCTTGGGCGGTGACAACAACAATGACGGGGTGTGGGGCTCGTGCTGGGCGTGGATCCCCCACAACGCCTCCCATGGGGGGCGTAGTGGGGTGAGCCCCCAATGACCCTCCCCCAAACCCTCCAAAATTCATTTTTTGTTTAAAAATTTCTTGAAATCTGACTGCGAATTTTGAAATCCGTGTACCTCCCCAAGGTGCCTTTTGAAAAAATATAATTAACAACATAACCAACCCTCCAAAATAATAATATATATATATATATATATATACATAGATTTAAACATCTCCTCAAGAGATTTGTAAAATAAATTGAGCAAATAATACTTGAAATAATCATTTACAGCCAAGAACATAAATTAGTTTTTTGAGAAATTTCATTTCCAAATGCAAGTTTCAAAGTTTTGAAAACAAGATTTAAGATGGGTTTTACTTGCAATCAAACCAAGCTTATATAATTTCCACAATTCCAATCCAAAAACCCACAAAACAAAAATCTCCTTCCTTCCTTCCTTTCTTTTCTTTCCTTTTTTTTTTGTTTTCAATTTTTATGCTTATAGCCAAAACTCCATCAAAATTCAAAATATCTCATTCAACCACCATAATAAATTTTTGAAAATAGAAAACAGAAAATATCTTCCAATTTCATTTTTGCATTCAAAATTTTCAAAACTGCAAATTAAAACCTTTTCCAATTTTCAAACTTAATTTCTATCAATTCGAAGATAAATTAATTCAATTCAGTTAATTCAATTAATTCAATAAAATAAATCTAATCCAAGATTAAATTATTTTCTTAATTAAATAATATCTTCCAACATAATAAACTAGATTAACATAGAAACCAGCTCAAATACTTAGTGCAATTAATTACTTTTTCAACTTGCAAATAAATAAAATCAAGGAGAAAATGAAAAATATTAAAATGATCAAACCAGACTTAAAACTAACGACATACTATGACCAAAGTGATTACTTGACATGGAAAACCTAGTTACTATCTCCCACTCGAATGTCATTGGGCAATGGACATGCTCAAACTTGTGAAACCAGGTGGAGTCGATGTCATACCTGTCAACCTACGAACAAATATTATATCGAACGTGTATATATATATCATAATAAACAACACCATGAAGAGGAAATCGTGGAATCGTAGGGCGCTCACAAGCGAGTGGTGAAATCTCATCCCCTTCACCAATACAAGGTTACTAACTAATGAATCTAACATCAATAATTTAATCAAAAGTAGTAAACAACATTAATTCAAATATCATCTATGGTAATCTAAAGCATGACATAATGATAACATCAGAATAAAATACCATCACATCAAAATATAACATTCACATCGCTTTATAGATAGTGATCAAATAGTAACCAAGTACCATAGTCAAAGTACTAACAAAAAATAAGGCATAACAAAACATAACATTGTTCTATCAAAAGAGAAAAACGGAGGGGTATTACATCCTCACCCCCTAGGGTTAGGCTTACTCCTGGAAGCTTGCAAACAGGTAGGGATATAACTCCCTCATACAAATTTCATCCAAATCAAAACCTCAACCCCTGAGGATGAGTATCCAGCATTGCACGACCATCTCCAAAAGTCTCAACTACAACTTCTTAATACCCAGGCTAATGGTTATCAACCGTAGCATAAGCTCGATGAGATCTGCCTGCATCCCCTACTGTTAGTTTTGAAATTGCTGGGCCTTGATCAAATCCAGAAGTGTTCCAATGCAGATAGTTCCTAGCAAGGTGGCCCTATTGGCCACAAGAGTAACACCCCGTGTTATGACCTAACCCTTCATCTCCTAAAGGTGTAGTAGACTATTATATACTACCCCAGTTAGTCATAGACTATGAACTCTAGGCTGGCTACTCCTGTTGATTGCGCATGTTGTGCCACCAGTTCCAGTTCCTCCTAGTTGAAGAACCACCATTATCCCGAGATGACTAAGAGTCCTTACGCTTTCCAAGTGCACTCTACTATTGCCTACTCTAACTAGGTGCCTACTGATCCTTGGGAGGCATAACTGCCTGAGTCTGTCCCCCTCGAGCACTAGACCCAGCTAATGAACCACTTCCGATCTGAACATCAATGTGGTCTCCTAGTGCCATGGCTAGGTTTTCTATCGATAATGCCATCTGGCTCAGGGCATGAAACTCATCGCCTTAGTGCTAACGCCAATGGTCCAATAAGAAATGGGCTCTAAACCGCTCTAAAAACATATCCCAAGACATTGAATTAATATCTATGTGGAGCTTCTGCTCCTCCAACCTCCACCATATGGTCACGAATCCCCACAAATGTACAATAGCACACCACACTTTGATATTACTACTATATGGGTGCATAGCAAAGCACCGGTTGAGGTCAATGAGCCAAGTCTCAACCTTTAAGCCACTGCTTGCTCCATCAAATAAAGGTGGACACACCCTGAGGAAATCCATCATATGTGTTGAGCCTACTATCTTTGCATGTGCTGGAACTACTCTCACACTAGGATTACCCTAAACCTCGGCCGGCCTTTGACCTAGGAGTACCAAAGCTTCCTCAAGTGCTCTAAATGTAGCCTCAATCCCTGAAGGATTTTGTTGTCGATCACTGACCCTTGGGGAATTCTGCGATGCCTGATGTTCTTCCTAATTTGGAATAAGTGGAACATGAGGAGGAGAGTCATGCTAACTCCCATTGAGACCACCTATATGGCCACGTCCATGCCCTCTACCTCTTCCGTGTCTGGGAGGCATAATCCTACATAGACACATCAAAGTATTAGCCAGGGTACAAAAATTAAAGCCTACACAACTAAAAGCTTAATGGGTCCATCATAATCCTAGAGTACATAGTGTTTAAACCTAGGTTCTTATACCATGTGTAATGCCCCGCCACACAACCCTAAATAAAGTTGCAATTAACTACTCAAACAAACTAATTTTTTTTTTGTTTAAGTATAATTAATATGCAAGTTCACTACCCATCGCCAACAGCCTCTAAGGTTACGAGACTGAGATTACTTATAAACCCAAAAACAACTTAAATGAATCCCTAACATTTATCTACTTAAGGATTAAGAACACATACATTCCATTCATGATAAATTAAATCAACAAATAAGAGATACCATATGGTATCATATAAGAATAATTTAACAATAAGATTACATCTCTCATTCCCCGAATGAGGTAAATCCAATAAGCATGATTTCATATTACATCTTTCTCCTCGATACAAATGAGGGGTAAGAAATTACAAGATTCAACTGAAATGAATATAAACATGAAATATAATAGGATACCATGAGCTCTCCAACTGGAAATCTCATCAACTCAAACAAGAAGAAAACCCAACAGAGTAAGGTGCACGTTCCAACCAGCCAATAGGTACCTGAAGGCCCACCCCTCATGCTAGGAGATAGTAACATGGATTCTTAGACAAGACCATCTACCTCTAGACATAGGCTAAAACATACTGAACTTATATTAACAAAACCAATCATAGGTACAACAAAATGGTATAACTCTAACATGGTCACATTGCTTCCAGATATAATTTAGATCGAGTATGTTATGAAAACCATACACACAAAATCACGTACCGACTATTGTCATAGAAAGAGTGTCATCACACAACTTGACATGGGATATCCTCTGGGAATCTTCATAGGCTCCAACCCCCATTATGGGTTATCATGGTGGCCTCAACCGAATCCTGACCCCCATACCCACTCATGCAGAATCAAATACCTTTCTTAAAGATAAGATAGATGACCTTCCCATTCATCCCAAGCCTAAATGAGCACTTGTGTCTATGAGTGAGGCTAAATTATCTTGATTAGTGTGAAATACTACATAATATCCTAAGTATATTGTTTTAGTTATCACTTGATTAAACTACCTCTTAAAGTTATCCAGTTTACCTCTTTGGGCTCGGGTGCCTAATAGAAGCCACTCTTCTACTAGACAACATACCAAACAAAACCAATCACCAATGGTGCCAAAGTGCATATAAGCCAGATAAAACAATCACTCCAACTCTAGGAGGAAACATATAATGAAACTCACTCCAAACCTTGGAGGCAAAAATTTCACATAATCTACTCCTTCCAAAGGAGGCACAAAACATCCCCGTTTGTGGAAACCAGGTAATAACATGATACATATCTACACACTACCCAAGGCAATTCAAAGGTTGACTAACATAATATGGCAACTCCAACTAAATGAAAACCCCATTTGGAAGACTTAACAACCCTTCTAATCAATTTCCCCCAAATTGATAATAGAAGAAATTACATTTAAAAGAGTAATTTAACAGGAATTAAATCTACTTTGGATTTCCTAAATCTATTTCCTTTAATAAAATTCCATAGTTTATTTTCTCAATAAAACTAATTAAATTTTTTCTCTTTCAGACAAAGGATAAAAATTAACCAGATATTTAATTCCCTTATTGCTCTTAAATAATAATAAACATTTACTTCTATGAATCAGAATATATCATTTTAAAATAAATATTTTTTTCTTCTTTTCAACATAAATCATTTTAAAAACAATTAACTCATCTATTAAATATATTCTTTAAAAAAATCAAATATACTATTCTATCAACCTATATTATTTTAAAATAAATCCATTAACTTAACAATAACATATTACTTTAAAATTTTCCCAATTACCTTTAAATCATGCCATCAATTAAATTAACATTTTAATATTATATTAATATAATTTAAATATTAATTATATATTTTTTTTATTAAAGAAAAGAAAGTCAAACTCATAATTTTAGGGCGAGTTTTTATGGGGATGTGCACACGTTAAGGGTTGGGCAACTGGCCGTGTTTACATAGCTGACCCCATGCTTGGGCATGACTGTGTTTAACACAATCGACCCTTACAATGGGCGGCGACTGTGTTAACACAGCTGACCCTTACAATGGGCAGCGACTGTGTTAACACAACCAACCCTCTGAGTGGGCAGCATCTATGTTAACACAGTCGTCCCCTAGGCGATGGTGGTAGTGGCGATGGGGTGTGGAGGTTGCGCTAGGTGCGACTGCCCCACAATGCCTCCCATGGGGGGTGCAATGGGGTGAACCCCGAGTGACCCTCCCCCAAACCCTCCAAAATTCATTTTTTTGTTTAAAAATTTCTTGAAATCCGATTGCGGATTTCTAAATCCTCCTACCTCCACATGGTTCCTTTTTTAATTTTATTTTTAATAGAATAACCCCCCCCAAATCAATAATATATATATGTATATGTATATGTATATATATATGTATATATATATATATATATATATGTATATATATATATATATGTATATATATATATATATATATGTATATATATATATATATATATGTATATATATATATATATATATGTATATATATATATATATATATATATATCAATATATATAAATTTCAGCATCTCCTCAAGAGATTTGTAAAATAAATTGAGCAAATAATACTTGAAATAATCATTTATAGCCCAGAACATTTTATTTTTTTTTGAGAAATTTCATTTCCAAATGCAAGTTTCAAAGTTTTGAAAACAAGATTTAAGATGGGTTTTACTTGCAATCAAACCAACCTTATATAATTTCAAACAACATATAAAATTGTGATTTTTTTTTCAAAATGAACTAATTTAATAAAAGAAAACCTGGTTTCCAAAAGCTTAATAATTTGACAATGGTGCAAAGCCTTTTTCCTTAGATTCAAGCTCCTTCCCAGCAAATCAACAAACTTCTCCAGAATTCCAATAAGAAAACCCACCAAACAAAAATCTCCTTGCTTCCTTCCTTTCGTTTTACAAATGGATTTAATAGGCACAACAATGAGCCTACATTGTACACCAAGATGAATGAAAAAGATGAAATTCTTATTATATGTTTGTATGTTGATGATTTAATATTCATGGGTGACTTATCAATTGATTTGTTCAAAGAAGACATGAATAAACAATTTGAAATGACTGATTTAGGTCCCATGAAGTATTTTCTTGGAATTTAAGTGAATCAAAATAAAAATGGTATTTTCATCTCACAAATAAAGTATGCAAATGATATTTTAAAAAGGTTTCATATGTTGAATTGCAAATCAACACCAACTCCACTTGTCACAAGTTTGAAACTAAGTAAAGATGAAAAAGGTTCCAATGTTGATTTAACTTTGTATAAGAGACTTTTTTGTAGTCTCATGTATTTAATAGCCACAAGGCTGGATATCATGTATAGCATAAGCATGATTTCGATGTTTATGGAGTCTCCAAAAGACTCACATTGGAAAGCTAGGAAAATAATTCTAAAATATATAAGTGGAACAAAGGCTTATGGAATTCAATAATTAATTTCAAATGAGTTTAAGCTCACAGGGTACACAAATAGCAATTGTGTTGGAAGCATCAATGATAGAAAGAGCACTTCAGTTTATGTTTTTAACCTTGGATTTTATGTAGTATCATGGGATTCAAAGAAAAAACCCACATTCACCCTTTCATCAACAAAAGTAGAGAATGTAGTAGCAACAAGTGCATCATGTCAAGCAGTTTGGATGAGAAGAGTGTTGAAAGAGTTGAAGTACGAACAAAAGGATGCAACAAAGATATATTGTGATAGCTCATCCATAACAATGTCAAAGAATTTATTTTCTCACAAGAGAAGTAAATACATTAAAACATGATATCGTTTTATCAAAGAGTTGATCAATAATGGAGAGATCTTTTTGGAATTTTGTAGCTCTAAAGATCAATGTACATATATTTTTACTAAGAAATTTGGATGTCCAACATAATTTAATGCAATTGGAAATAGATGATTTAAAGGAATTTAGGCAAAATGTTTGAAAACATTTTAAAAGTAACTAGGTTTTGTATCAAGCATATATATGATCTAGAACATACATATTTAAGTGGAGTTTCAAACATGTAAATTATGAAATCAAAGATTATTGAACTAAATTAATAATTCCACATGGATGAAATTTATTTATACAATTCCAAAAATAAATTACCAAGCCTTTGAATAAAAACATTCTAAATCATGCCACATGTCCAATCAATATAAATATATAGATCTAGATCTATAAAAGGTTTGAGTATATATATATATATATACATATATCCAGAAATACATGTAAATATATCCAATAAACAACTTAAAGCTCCTAGTGCATAAAATTTGGATCCTCTCTATCATTAATTATCTCTAAATTTTTTTCATGATCTTCAATAGGAAACCTCCACTTTTGTTTGACATGTCCTCTTTTAGGTAAATTTTATAAATTTATTTTTGCTGCTATAACTAAGTGATTGTAATATAGAACCTTTTGTCCTAGCATATAATCAACAAATATAATACCATTTTTATCTATCTTTATATTTTGATAATATGTTCCTTCAATAATGACTGATCCAATGGGATACTCTTGTCCATCGCCATCAGTCATTGATTCCACTAATTCTCTTTTTGGTTGTGTACATCTTAGTAGCTATTAATCTACACCATCTGCATTGTCAAGATCTGGAACAACAACGAAAATATCTCCTATACACACACCACATGTAAAGTAAATACAAGAGTTGTAAATATATTTTTCATCAATTTTAGCTAAATTAAACATGCTTGAAACTTAATTAAACATAGAATATATTTAAATCATTTTTCACTAAATTAATTAATTTCCATACCTATAACAACTAAATATAGAGGATCATAGACATTGACATTGTAATATTCAACAAAAGGAGATGTTGATATTAATTGTTTCATTTCCCACCGTGAAACATACCCATCTCTAATATGCTCACATTGAACAATATTTGCATTGTTGTCAATGCAATCAACACAAAAAAATGATTTTTCTCACATTAATTGCATAAGGCCTACTACTTCCCATTGTCATGATTTGATGCAGACTTCTAATACCATGAATTGCTTGAAAATTATAAGGATTTTATCAAAGAATATCTGTAAATTCAAATTTGAAAATTCAATTAAAAATCATGTACACTTGAACTTCGAAATTTAAATTTTTAACAAATTTTGACTAGATGTACCTATAAGTTCCCAAAAATACCATGTGTTGTATGTTGAGTCACGAGTGGAAAAATGACTTTTGTACCATTCAACAATTTCATTTGCATTATGTATGGCATTACTTGAAAGTACACATGCTGGTACAATTTGTCACCTATTACTTTCAAGGAACTTAAAAGAATTTAATTTAATTTAAATATATATTTAATCTTTTAAAAAATATATCTATATTCCATATATATATATGGTGAAAGTTACTAGAAAGTTCATGCTAATGAAGTGCATGCTTCACACATGCTCCTGCTCCATTGCACTATCCTTTTCCATGTCCACTCATAAAAATTCCACAATTTTTTTTTTTGCATCTTGCATGTTGATGAATTAACCAAATAAAAGCTTTTGAAGACTTAAATTGTCTTGTGATATTACAGAAAATTACAATTAAACCAAATTAGCTTCAAATAAGTAATTATATATATAAGCAATTAATCAATTTAAGTCTCAAAATTAAAAGTAAATATAAATAAATAAAATTTAAAAAACAATGTACTTACTAGGACATCCATCATACCATATCCAGTGTTGTTCTTGATTTATGCCATGTTGTCTTGGGTATTCAATAAAAAAATTGAAACAATGAGCTACATAGATTTTATCATGATTCGTATCATCATTGATATAAAATTGAGTCTCTTTGATGATAATTTGATCATCTTTTCTACTTTGTATTCCATCAACATCTAACTCGAAATGCCTATAGAAAACTTGCACAAATATTGCAACTTGGTTTGAATGATAATATTGCCTTTAAATATCAATTTGAGGACTAAATGTATAGTTCTCAAAGAAATTTGGGCAAGTGCATGAAAATGGGTAGCCAATTTGTGACCAATTTACTTTTTCATCCTGAAATAGCAAAAACACGAGTGTGTTATAGTAAAATGCGCTCGCGTTATAGCTTGGTAATGATCGGGCCTAGGATCGGTCATTACCAGTCCATAATGCAATCACATTATAATGTGCTCGTGTTATGGTTTAAATTTCAAAAAATACACGTATTTTGAGTTCAAAAAGTGTGCATTTTTTGAAATAAAAAAAACATTTCCAAAACACAAGTGCGTTATAACGCGCTCATGTTTTGGTCTATATTGAATTTTTTTTTTCTTCTCTTTTTCTTGTCTCTTTCTTCTTGTTATATTTTTCTTGACATTTACATATGGACATTTACTTTCTTATACTTTAATTTATATTTCATGTATATAGGCAGGATGTTTGAGAGTGGTTTCGGATCTCTAGGAGTTATAATGCAAATTCTAGTTTTTGGAAGATCTCAAAAATTTCAGACTTTGTCAAATTTTAGTAATCAGCATGTCAAATTTCAATAATCAAGATATCAAATTTCAGTAATCAGCAAGCTGTATCATCTTTCTCTCTCTATCTCACTCATTTTTTATCCCTTATGCTCTAGACCTCTCTCTCACACTCTCTCCTTCCCTCGATACTTCTATCTATCTAGCCTCTCTCCCCCCCTCCATCCCTCCCTCCTTCCCTCTAATTTCTTTATCTCCCCCCTCTCTCTCTTCCTTCCTCCCACCCACCTTCCCTCTCTAATTCTCTCTATCTAACCTATCCGTCTTTTCCTATCTCTCACCCTCCCTCCTCTCTCTCAATCTCTCCACCTTCCTCCTTCCCTCCTCTCGCTCTCTCATTATCTTTATCACACTTCTCTCTCCCTCTATCCCTCCCTCCTCCCCTCTCTACTTCTATCTCTCTTCATCCCTCCTCCCCCTCTCTATCTCTCCTTCCCTATATACTTCTCTCTACCTCTCTCTAGATCTCTACCTCTCCCTCCCTCATTCCCTCTCTCTCTCCCTCCCTCTCTCCCTCTCTCTTAATCTACCAACCTTCCCACTTCCCTTTGTGGTTCTCTCTCTCACAGACTCTCTCCCTCCCCCATCTCTCTTTGTTTTAGGCTTTATGTTTTAGGGTTTAGTATTTAGGGTTTAGGCTTTATGGTTTATGGCTTAGGCTTTAGGTCCAAGCCCCTCTCTTGCCCCCTCCCTCTCAGGTCTATCTCTCCCAACCCCTTTCTCTCTTAGGTATATCTCCCACTCCCTCTATCTCTCTCTCTCTTATGTATCTCCCTCCTAGGTACTCTCTCCCTCTCTCAGGTCTCTCTCTCTCCCTTTCTTTAGTATCTCCCTCCCACCCTAACTAGATAACTCTCTCTCTCTCTCTCTCCCTCCTTCTATATCCCTCTTTGCCTCTCCCTCTCTCCCTCTCTATTAGGTCTATCCCTCCCACCCCCTCCCAACCCCTTCCCTTCTTTCAAGTATCTCCCTCCCTATCACCCCCTCCCCCTCTCTCAAGTCTCTCACCTTACGCTAACTAGAGAACACACACACACTCTCTCTCTTTGATTTCTCCTTCACAGCCCCTTAGTCTCTCTCCATATCTATCTCTCTATCTCTCTCTCTATCTGTCTCCCACTCTCTATCTATCCCTCTCCCTCTCTCTCCCTCCCAACCCCTCTCCATATCTTAGGTCTCTTCCACCCACCCTAACTAGAGAAATATATCTCTCCCACCCCCTCTCCCTCTCCCAAGTCTCTACCTCCCACCATAACTAGGGAACTCCATATCTCTCTCTCTAGTGTCCCTCTCCCACCCGCTCTCCCTTTCTTAAGTCTCTCACTCCCAACCTAACTATAGAACTCTCTCTCTCTATCCATCTCTACCTCTCTTTCAACCCTATCCCTCCCACTCCGGCCTCTCAAGTCTCTCGCTCCCACCCTAAGTAGATAACACACTCTCTCTCTCTCTCATGTCTCTCGCTCCCACCCCTCGCCATCTTCTCACTTGTATCCCTCACACCCTAACTAAATAACTCTCTCTCTCTACCCTCTATCTCTCTCCCACTCTCTCTCGGTCTCTCTCTCTCTCTAAAGTCTCCACCTCCCACTCGCTCTCCCTCTCCCTCTCTCAAGTCTCTCTCTCTCTCTCACTCACTCCCTCCCTCTATCTCTCTCCCCTCTACCCTTAATCCTAAACCCTAAACCCTTAAACCTTAACCCTTAAATCCTAAACCCTTAAACCCTCTATGATTAACCCTCTCCCATCTATCTCTATCAAGTCTCTCCCTCCTACCCCATCTCCCTCTGTCAAATATCTCTCAAACTCACTCACTCACTCCTATCTCTCTCCCCTCTACCCTCTACCCTTTATCTGTCTCCCATGCCCCTCTCTCTCTCTCTCTTTGTCTCATTTCTCTACTTCCTACCCCCTCTCCCTCTCTCAAGTATCTCTCTCTCTCACTCACTCACTCCTTCTATATCTTCCGTCTATGCCCTTAACCCTCTACCCTAGCTTGCCAATTCAGTGAAATTAGGAATGTAGTGGCCTATTTGAAAAAATGGGTCCAATAAATGGGGTCTCTCGATCACTGAGAGACCCCATTTCTTGGACCCATTTTTTCTAATTGGCAAGCTAATGGGCCCACTAGCTTGCAAATTCAGTGAAATTGGAAATGTAGTGGCATGTTTGAAAAAATGGGTCCAAGAAATGGGGTCTCCCCAAGATTTATCACCGGGAGACCCCATTTCTTGGACCCATTTTTTCAAACAAGTCAAATTGTGTTGCCAATTTCACTGAATTGGCAAGCTAGTGGGCCCTCCACCCTCTACCCTCCATCTCTCTTGTTGGTCATTGTGGTTGTATTGCTGATATGTGGTTGTCATTGATGTCAACACTATTATAATTCATTATGCTTAAGGATGTATATGTTGAGGATATTGGGAAAATTGTATTAAACATATGTGCTTACAACTAGTGAAGCCAAGAAGGTCAGAAACATGAAATGTCACATATGATGATATTCAAGTGTTGCATGCTAAAGGGTTTATTGCTGAACCTATCTATTATTATATCCAAAAGTCTCGGTGGTACACATCAAGATCTGTGCAAGTAAAGTTTTTTAGTGTTTCTACAATCGTTTTGGCGCTGTAGCAATTATTCTTGGAAGAGGAAGTTGGAATTTTGGTAATTCTAGTTGTTGTGTATGTTCTTGTGATGTTCATGGATGATTATAGATCATTTTTTATCTGTACTGCAAGTCTGCGCTATTTGGCATGATCGTGGGAAATATTTTTTCCCTATGTGCTTAAGTTCCTCATTTTCTTGGCTGACATGATCGTGGTAGCGTATTACGGATCTTGATGAATTAATTTCTTGTTGTTTGACATGTTTGAGGATGTTTATTTGGGTCCTATATTTTTTATGGCGACTTGTGTTGATGCACACAAAGATTTATTCATGTATTGAGGCCAACAGTCATTATTTATCTATTATATGTAGTCGACAAGGTTGTTGATGTAAATTCTTCTAGCGGATATATAAGAAAGGTTGTTTTGTGGTTTGAATAGAAGTGGGTGAGTGTGCTCAAGTGTACAAGTGATGTGCAAGTGTGAACAAAGGTCAAATCATTCAGGAGAAAAGTGGAATGTGAAAGAATATTGAACAGAGTATGTGTGCTTAATCGAAACTATCATCAAGCTTTTGAAGAAGCTACTTTCTCAGTTCATTTCACTTAGATGGTTTTAATCTGATTACTATATGTAAGGAAGTGAGCTTTCCTTTGAGAAGTTTTCTCTAGGAAATTTGTATGTATCCAAGTGCATTCCTTATTCATTTTTCAATATACTTTTAACAAGGTATAATTTAGGATTAACCTCCACCGTGGTTTTCTCCCTTAATAGGGTTTCCACGCAAAAAATATTAGTGTTATGTGTTTCTGATGTGTTGTGTAATTATTTCTTTCATAATCATTTATTAGATCTAGAACTACAAGTTAATAGTTTGATTAAAGTTGTTAGTTATGCTACAACTGATTCACCCCCCCTCTTAGTTGTGCCTTCTTGTTTTTCCAACAATTGGTATCAGAGATAGCTCCTCTGAAGGTGAAGTTTAATAGCTTGAGGTGATATGAGATGAAATCTTAGAAGAAGGATAGTCTGAGATTTGATGGTACAAACTACACCATGTGGAAAGTTGGAATGTAATTTCATTTGAAGTGCATTGGTGAAGCCTTCTGGAAGATTACAAAAGATACATATACTCTTCCTCAAAATGATCCCTCTATTGTTGATGAGATAAAGGAAGCAAAAATTAATACCAGAGCTATTGAAACATTGGTGAGTACCTTGAAAAATTCTTTAATGTCAAATGTGATGGGTCTGAAGAATGCACATGAGATCTAGACAAAGATGGAGTTATTGTATGAAGGAGATCCACTTGTGAAATTTGATAAGCTACAAAGTCTAAAAGGAAAATGGGAGGACATGAAGATGAGTGAAGATGAGAACATCCACTCTTTCTCTCAGAAGATAAATGAAATGGTGACAAACATCAAATGTGTTGGTGGTGTCTTGGATGAAGAAGAAATTATTTTTAAGATACCTAGATCTATTCCTACTTCCTACAAAGGGAAAGTTCATGCTATTGATGAACTTAGGTCAGTGATTAAAATAACAAGAGACACACTAATTGGAAAACTTGTAACCTTTGAATTGAGCGAATTTGGTGAATCTACTCGTAAAGTAGAATCTGCATTCAAAACCACTGTATCCAGAAGAAAGGAATATGATACAGGAGAAAGTTTCAAGAAGACATTTAGGTATGAAGTTGAGATGAAAAATATTGAAGAAGAAGAAAGAGAGCTAGAAGAATTGGAAGCACTAATTGTAAGAATAGAATCCAGAGGCCATGGTAAGTACAAAGGAAAGCTACCTATTAAATGTTTTTGTTGCAATAAAATAGATCATTTTGCATCAAGGTGTCCTGAAAGTGTTTCTAAGTACAAGCCTAAAGACACTAGATTTCAAAGAAAATGTTGCTATGCTAAAGAAGTTGTAACTGATGATGAATTTGATAAAGACAATGGAAAAGAAGATGATTGGGTATTTATTTATATCAAAGAAAATGGTCAAGTGTCCACTGAATCTTCTAGTAATGTGAATGTTGAAAAAGTTCTTGCAGCCAAACTTGAAGAAAAAGATGAATGGGTGATTGACAGCGGATGCTCACATCATATCACTGGTGAAAAAAAGATTTTTTTTAGTTTGGAGAATTATGATGGTGGCATTGTAAGATTTGGAGACAACACTTCTCGTGTGATATGTGGAAAATGAACTATTTCTTTTGGTGGTAAGCATAATATTGATGATGTTATTTATGTAGAAGGATTAAAGAATAACTTGTTGAGTGTTGGACAGATGGTAGACAAGAGATACAATATTGAATTCAAGGATGGTAAGTGCAAGATATTGGGAAATACAAGAAAAGTAATTGCCTCAGGTACAAAGACAAAAGGTAATATCTTTCAATTAAGTATTGCTAATGGAAGTTTCCTAATTGCTCAAGTTGATGTAAGTTGGTTATCGCGTAGGAGATTGTTTCATATGAACTTTGAAA
The DNA here is from genome assembly GCA_007115665.2 of Sequoiadendron giganteum. Lineage (NCBI taxonomy): Eukaryota > Viridiplantae > Streptophyta > Pinopsida > Cupressales > Cupressaceae > Sequoiadendron > Sequoiadendron giganteum. The sequence goes on from CM021105.1 coordinate 613,297,392, forward strand.
ATATTGTAAAGATAAGTTCTTCTCAAGCGATCAAATGTCTTCCTAAGATAGTGAAGCCTACTAACACTGTGTGCAAGGAATGTCAAATGGGAAAACAAACAAGAAACTCATTCCGGAGCAAACAATACAACTCTAATAGAGTATTGGAATTGGTACATACTGATCTATGTAGTCCCTCTAGAATCAAAAGTCTACAAGGTGAAAGGTATTTTATGTTTCTTATAGATGATTATTAAAGAATGATATGGGTTGCCTTCTAAAGAGAAAAACATGAAGCATTAGAAAAGCTCAAAAATTTCAAAGTTATGGTAGAAAATGAGACAGGTATAAAGATTAAATGTTTGAGATAAGACAAAGGTTGAAAATTTATTTCTAGGGAATTTAATACTTTCTGTGAAGAGCATAGAATTCAAAGATAGTTATCTTCTCCTCAGACCCATCAACGGAATGGAGTTGTTGAAATAAAGAACATAACAATTCTAGACACTGCTAGAACTAGATGTTCCTTATTTCTACTAGAGAGAAGTTGTAAGCACTATTGTGTACACTATCAACCAGGTAAATATCAACGGTAATTCTGGCAAGACTCCTTTTGAGCTATGGTTTGGTTATAAGCCTACTGTGAAATATTTCAAAAAAATTGGAAGAAAATGCTACATCAAGAGAGATGATGATATAGGCAAGTTTGAGGCTAGAAGTGATGAAGGAATCTTCCTAGGTTACTCTACTAAGAGTAAAGCTTATTGGTGTTTTAATAAAAGGTTGAAGAAAATGGATGAAAGTGCTAATGTCAAAGTTGATGAAGATATTGACAGACCATTTAGATGTAATGAATATGATTCATATGAGAATCATGATAATTCTAACAATGGATAGAATGATCAGTCACAGAGTCAAGTGCAAATTGTTTCAGTGAATCAAGGGAATCAAGAGGCAGAAGCAAGCAAAGATGCAAAAGAAAGAACACAAGAACAAGAGGTAAGAGAAAACTTTAAAAATCCTAAGTATGTTAGAATAAATCATTCTGATAGTCAAATCATTGGTGATAAGAGAAAAGGTGTACAAACTAGAAGAAGAATTCTAGAAGAATATTGCTTGATTTCTAAAGTTGGGCCTAATAATATCAATGAAGCATGCAAAGATGAAAATTGGATGAAAACCATGAAAGAAGAGCTGTTTTTTGTGCTTGTGAGTGGGTTGTTGACATATCCTCTCCCCTTGCACCTCTCAGCTATCCTGGGTGAGGATAAAGTGTAGCTCACTCCTGTCTAGTCGAGTCCACCCAGAAGGTCCTAGCACGTCAAAGCTCTCCCATTGTGCTTTGTGCAAGCCTAGGGACAAGCTGAGACATCTAGTATCTTTTTCCCTTAGTAGGACCTACCTAGGATTTCATCACCCAAGGGACAGTCCCAACCATGCGTTATTGGTGGGGTATACAAAGGGGGGAGAGAAAAATTTGTACCTCAATCTAGTTAGGTCATGTCTAGCGGAGCGTCAAAGCTAGGGTGATACCTAGATAAGCTGTGAAGAGTTGGTTTGAGTTTCTAGTATCTCATTGGGGCTCCTAACTCATGCTTGTGATAGGTTGGTGTTCATGGTTGTGCCCCATGTACCATGTGTATATCAGTGACTCATGAGATAGCCTTGTTTAGCCTACATAGAGACATGTGTTTTAGCTATGACTTAATGTAGTACAAGGGATGCAGATTGTACCACAAATTTACTAACCACGTTCTCCCTTGGGTTGAGATAGAAATCCTCATGGTGGACTCCCACAATCCTAAAGTGAGAGTGTGAAGGTGAGCTCATGGCATCCATTGACGACTCTATGCCATTGGAATGCTAGCTATTCGCCTTTACGAGAAAGGGTGATCCAGAGAACCACCCTAGTATCATGTAGTATTAACCTTGGGTTGTCCACCTAAGGTGGTGAGAATACATTGATTTTGCAAACCCATTTTACTAATTTTAGGATTGTGCTACTTTGACTGTATTTTCTATGATATACTAGTGCTTGCATTTGAGTCAGTCCCACCACTCGTTGGCTATTTGGTGTTCTTTATATAAGTCCTTTGTCATAGTTGGTCCTTTACAAAGGGGCTTCTACCCCCTCTTTCTGACCAATACTACATGAAGGGGCAATTATGCCTCCCTTGTTTGGGTGATTCTACCTCTTTTGTTTGACTAATCCTACTTGAAGGGGCGATTATGCTTACGTTGTTTGGGCGAATCTGCTTGGACGGGTGATTCTGCCTCCTCTATTTGACCAATCCTAATTGAAGGGGTGTTTTTGCGTCCCCGATTTGGGTGAATTTGCTTGGAGGGGAAATTTTTCCCCCTATGTTTGATGAATTCTACCTAAAGGGGTGATTCTGCTTGCCCTGTTTGGGTGAATCTACTTGGAGGGGCGATTCGGCCTCCTTTGTTTTACCATTTTTTCCTAAAGGGGTTACTCTACTAAGAGGGATGATTATGCCTTTTATGGTTTACCAATTTCACCTAAAGGGGTGATTCTACCTTTTACGAATGACCAATTCTATCTAAAGGGGCGATTCTACGAGAAGGGGTGATTCTACCTTTTATGATTGACCAATTCCACCTAAATGGGCGATTTTGCAAATAGGGGAAATTCTACCTAGATTGATTGGGAAAACCTACTCAGTTAGGCGATTTAGTGGGTTTCTTTGAGTGAACTTGTAGTGGTTTGATGACATTCTCTATTTTTTGAGTGAATCTAAGTCTTTTCCATGCACCACTTTTGTTCTAGCCTAATCTAATATTTCTAGACAAACAAACCATCATCATTTGCCTTTCCATTACCATCATTCTCATCCTAATACACTTTCAAAGATCATTGTTCCACCGATCAAGCCATCCAATATAATCCTTTGACCATATAACCATCATCGATTTGTCAATCCAAATCTCCTAAACTTCATTGTGGAAGTCTTATCAAGGTTGGTTTAGGTGCTTGATCCTGATCATCATTATACATACTTTGTTAGGGTTGCATCTATCCTAACTTAGTAAATTATCTTTGACCCATCCAATCTATCTCTATCTTGAGGTGGATTCAATGTCGTAATTTATGCCTCTATCCGATCAATCAGCATCCTACGCCATCCAATCAAGGTTTCAGAACCTAAGTTTGGGATCGGTTTTGGTAACCTAGTCTGATCAAAATCAAATCAATCAATCATTGATCAATGCAATCCCATCAATCTCAACATCCTATCCAGTCCAATCTAATTGATCCAATCAATTATGTCATCTCATCAATCAATCCTATCTGATTTCATCCAACTTGCATCCTTCATTCTTCACCCAATCAAATCAATCAATCATTCATATAATCCAGTTGATCAATCCCTTGTTCATCACCAAGGCTTGCTTTGTACTTACTTGACCATTACCACTTGATCGCAGGAGAAGAAGATCATAGCCGATCAGCAAGCTCAAGGTGCTCAACCACGTAACCCTCAAGGTCAAGGTCAAGTCCCATTGTCAATCCCACCTTTCTAGCTTCCCAATAATCCTGGGGGCAATCCCTTCACGCAACTACTACTACCACCTAGATGGATTCCCTTTCGAGTCAAACTCGTCAACCTCCCCCATAAGGTGGGGCTCTATCTTCATAGCCACGGCAAGTTAATCCTCAACAAGGGTTGTGACTAGAACTCCAACATACCCCAATCCAATGAAAGCCAATCTAGAAGCAACCCCCTCAGCAAAATATCCCCATAACGCCACAACCACAATAGCTACCTTCTCATCCATCACAAGGTAACCCATCACAACCACCTCATCAACCCCTGAGATCTATAATCGAATAGATGCTTCAGAAAAATCCGCCTGTCAATTAGCCTCGAACTAATTACCAACCTCAAATCATGCAATAGCTTCAAAACCCCACTCTTCCAGTTCATTACCAGCCTCCGCCATAATTTTAGGGAAAAACCCAACAATCCCATCATTTCATTCCTAGCCATGTGGCATGATAACTTTCCCATCCAAAATGAACATTCTACGTACAACATCCTACACCATATCATATGCCACAACAAGCCTTTTCCCATCAGAAGCCTACAATGCAACAACCTTTGCATGCGGCTCAAAAATATGATGCCTATAATTACCAATCCAATCCATATTATATGTCACAACAAATATCAGACACCACCATCACACCAACTAGCTACTACCGCACCATACTACCAAACACCACCATCATACCAACAAGGGGAACCCTCACCTTACCATCAAAATTAGTTGTCCTACCAGCAATCCTACACAAATCTGTCAGCACAACCTACATACGTTAATCCATATCAAGTGAATGCATCATTTACAGCTCCGCCATCTTCTGACCAAATTGTTTCCGCTCCATCCACATATTATCAACAATATGATCCCTACACTCAATCCAATCTTTCTTCATCAACACCTATCAACAAGGAGATGAAAGAAGTAAAAGCCACCTTGAAAAACTTGCAAGAAGGTAACTCTAAAAGTCTTTCAAATTTGAGGACATCTGCCCTTATCCATTAGACCCATCGATTTCGCTCATTCCTTTCCCCAAGAATTTCGAAATAGCCAAGTTTGAAAAATATAAAGGATTGACGAATCCTAAGAATCATCTTCAATAGTTCTATTCAGATTTCCAAGAAGTCATTCATAATGACAATACCTCCTACACTTATTCCCTACGAGTCTAATGGGGCCAACTCTTGATTGGTTTATGGGTTTTTAAGAGGGATCGATCACTTCCTTCACTTATCTTTTAGAAAAAATTATCTCTCACTTCTCCTTCAACTTGGAGAAGGGCATTGATACCTTAGACCTTCTGAAAGAATCATATCAAGAGGGTGAAACCTTTGCCAATTACCTCTAGATGTGGCTTGCCTTGGCTAGTAGAATAAAATCCCCACTTAGTGAAAAGGATCTTGTAGCCATGTTTGTGTCTAACGCTCATCCTGAAATGAGACATAATATTAACCTTCACTACATCTCAAAATTTTTAGAGGTTATTGAGAAAGGTCCTATCATTGAGAGAGCCCTTATCGCCAAGGGGAAAGATCAAATTTATAACCTAGATAGAGAGAAACAGTTTGGAGACAAATCTGACTACTAGAAAAAGAATAAGAATGTAGTCAATGATGGTGTCACAGATACGAATCATCTTCAGGTAGAAAATATCTCCCAATGGTCTCAACATACTCCTTCACAAAAAACATAACTAAATCCCATATCTATGCCGCAAGCTACATCTTGTCCCCTACAACAGTCTAATCAAAATAATCAAAATAATCAACGTAATATTCAGGGCAATAACAAACATTCTTTCACCACCTTGGGAGAGCCCTTAAGTGTTGTGTTTAATAGGTTGTTGCAAGAAAATTATCTAATCACATACCTTGTAACTAAGCCATTTGACCCATCTTCCCCAAAACCAGCATGGTACAAAGAGAATGAGTATTGTGAATTCTATAAGATCAAAGGTCACTCCCTAAATAAGTGTAATGGGCTTAAGAAATATGTCCAAGATCTTACAGATCATGGAGACATACAGGTTGATACCAATCAGATATCTTCATCCAATGATTAACTACAAATATATCAGAAGGCCTTCCTTAATCATAGTCAAGGGGCCAACACACCTAACGCAAATCCTACAACCAATAACACAAATGATAAAAAAAACAATGCCAAAAATATTAGCTACAAAAATATACCCTATAACTATGATGGAGTGGTTATGTGCATTACCCAAGTGGATCCTAGTGTCTCCATGATTCATGTCAAAGGTAGAGATCCTCAGTGTGCTATCAGCAATCGCCACACCCGCATTTCAGTTCCTGGTCCTTCTGCATCGACTCAAATGGCTTTCGTAAGTTCGCAATATAACATTCTTGACCACCTAGGAAATAAATTGGCCCAAATATCCATCTTGGATTTACTCAAGTCTTCTCCTGTGCATCAGGAAATTATCACTAAGGCCTTATAGGACACCTAGGTACCAACTGATATAGACCCCACTCAATTTCAAGATTTAGTGGGGCACTTGTCATCTTCTTATTAGTTGGGTTTTAGTCAAAACGACATGCCTGCCATCAACCCATATCACAATCGTCCACTCCATATAGAGGTTCTCATTCCCCACCATAAGGTAAAAAGGGTCTTGATAGATAATGGTTCTGCCATCAATTTTTGTACATTAGAATTCATAAAACAAGTTGGATATACCTCAACTGACTTAAGCAATCAACTCATTACTATAAAGGCATATGATAATGCAAAGAGGAATTTTGAAGGCACCATTTTTCTTCCCATACAAGTTGGTCCTATAGTGTAATACACCATATGTCATGTTCTAGATCTTGACCTTCCATATAATATTCTCCTTGGACACCCTTGGATTCATTCCATGCAAGCCGTTCCATCTACCCACCTTTAATGCCTGAAGTTTCCTTTTCAAGGAATGGAAGTGACCATACCCGCTAATCATCAATCGTTTGAATATTATTGTGCTTTGGAAGATTCCTTCCCCCATTATCACTATTGTCCTAGAGTCAAAATGGGGGCACCTCAGATGTCACCATCCAATCCATCTCAACATACTTCAAAAAGAACCACATCCACCATAACCAAGGTCAAGATCGTCGATAAAGGTTATGGAGAGTACGAGATACAAATGAAACTCAATACGGCTACAATGCCTCACTCTCCCCGTTCATTTGGTCAGCCTTCTCAACCATCACTAAATCTAGAAGAAAAGACACTCAAGATCAGCTCTAAAAATATGGACTCAACAACATTCAGAGATTTGGGAACTATTCAAGATCAATTGGAAGATGATGTTAGCCAATGGGTTTACATAGAAGAACCTCAACCACCACGTCCTCTCATGGAGTACTTTGAGGAAGCTTATCCCCATGCATCTAAGTTCATTGAAAAGTACAACTAGCAAGGTGGGGGTCTTGGAATAGAAGAATAGGGAAAACAACAACCTCTTGAAGCATATATAAGACCAATGTGTATAGGCTTAGTCTATGACTAAAAGAAAAGGGTCCTGTAGCATCAACTAGTGCATCTAACAACGTCAGTGAGGGCAACAATCTCCTTGAAGACATACATAAAGAAGAATCCATCATACTCACGTACAATGACATGGATATCTCCTCGATGTTTGACTTTCTATCTATTTGCATTATTGACCTCCCCCTTCACCACCTCGACCTCATTGACTAGGACTTACGAGGTAGCACTGCACCCATCAACACCTTTCCTTTAGTAAACAATTATGTTCACCTTATGGGATTGGGGCAGGATGAATGCCATAGCTACAAAAGTATAAAGAAATAAAATCAAAAGGAGTCACTTAGTGAAAACCGCTTAGAGGCACTTCTTGACTTAGAAAAAGTAAAAATAAAGGGTGTATCTGACAGTGAAAACCTTGGCAAGGCATTGGAAGATGGGGACATTGATCTTCCCCTTGTGGGAACTCAAATGTCTGAGAAATCTTCTACTCTCATTGAAGAGACACAAGAGGTAAATTTGGGAACAAAAGAAAATACGAGGATCTCCTATGTGGAAAAATATTTATCAAAAGAAAACTCCACCATTGTCCAACTTCTCAAGGAAGACATCATTAACTTTGCATTGGCCTATTCAGATATGTGAGTCTTAGATCCTGCTCTAGTGGTACATTATTTATATGTTTGTCTAGAGGCCAAGGCTATCAAACAAAAGTTATGCAAAATGCATCCTCAAGTGGCCCTACTAGTCAAAAAAGAGTTGGAGAAACTGCTGGAAGCTGGGCTCATTTGAACCATTGACTATTCAGATTGGACATCTAACATTGTACCTATCACCAAGCCAAATCATCAGAATTTGTACAAAATTTTGTGATCTCAACAAGGCTTTCCTCAAGAATGAATTTCCTTTGCCAAATATTGACATGTTGGTCGATCTCACTGTAGGGCATGAAATGCTATCCCTCATGGATGGTTTCTTAGGCTACAACTAGATCAAGATTGCCCCTAAAGATCGACACAAGAAAACCTTTACTACACTGTGGGGGACTTTCTGTTACAATTTCATGCCCTTTGGTCTCAAAAATGTGAGGGCGACATATCAACATGTCATGATGGTTATCGTCCATGACCTTATTCACATTATAATGGAAGATTATGTTGACGACCTATTGGGAAAATCAAGAACAAGAACAAAGCATCTTGCCGTCCTGAGAGGGATATTTGAATAGCTAGAACATTATAAACTATGCCTAAATCCTAAGAAATATGTCTTTGGAGTCACATCAGGAAAACTACTAGGGTTCATTGTCTCCAAAAGGGGCATAGAAGTAGACCCGACCAAAGTTAAAGCCATCATGTAAATGCCTCTGCCACGTAATTTGAAATAGTTAAGAAGTCTTCAAGGAAAGTTGCAATCCATCAACTGATTTATAGCTCAATTGGTAGACAAGTTCTAGTCATTTTGTCACTTTCTATGAAAAGATGCCACATTCAAGGGGGACTCCAAGTGTCAACTTGTTTTTGACCAAATTAAAGAATATTTGGCTCATCCTCCTATTCTCATGCCACCAATCCAAGACATGCCTCTCCTGTTGTACATCTCATCTACCTTGGTGAAACTGGGGGCATTGTTAGCTCAACATGATGAGTCATCAAAAGAGTGTGCTATTTATTATATCATTTAAACATTATTGGGCCACGGGATTAATTATTCTTCGATGGAAAAAGCATGCTTAGTTGTTGTTTTCTATTCAAAAAAATTGTGCCATTACATGCTCAGTCATCTAGTGAAATTGTTATCAAAGGTTGAACCGCTTAAGTATCTGTTATCCAGAATGACTTTAATTGGCCGTATGGCTAAGCGGATCATGCTTATGATTGAATTTGACATTGAGTATGTGGACATAAAGGCCATAAAAGGGAAAATAAGAGAAGATCAGTTGGCAGATGCTCCTTTGGAGGATGCCCATCCTTTGATTATAGAGTTTCCTAATGAAGAGGTCCTCACCATCATAGAGACATCCACGTGGACACTTCATTTTGATATCTCATACACACACAACGGGTCTAGGGAAAGTATCCTATTTGTCACACCACAAGGTGACTACATTCCAAAATCATTCAGATTGTCCTTCCCATGCATGAATAACATAGTAGAGTATGAAGCTCTTATCATAGGTCTCAGGATCGCCATCTAATGGAATATCACTCAGTTGCGAGTTTATCAAACAAGTCAATGACGAATTTCAAACTAAGGATGGCAAGTTGTTACCTTACAAGCATATGGTAGATGATTTTAAGTAGTATTTTACCTTCATCCAATTTAAGTAGATCCCAAGACTCCAAAATAAGGCAATAGACACTATGGCTAATATTGGTTCTTTGATTGACATGCCAAAGGATCACATAGATTATCAATTCCTAGTTGAAAGACTCTTAATCCCAACATATGATATCCCTGAATGTGAAATGGTGTGCAATATTGTAGGTCCTTAATCACCCTGGTATCATGACATCTACACTTACCTCCACAAAAAAATCCTACCTTCTGACCTTACGTGTAGTCAACGCAAATTCTTTATCCAACACACCTCCCATTATACCGTAGTGGGAGATACTCTTTATCATCGCTGGTATGATGGAACCCTTCTTAGATGTATGAACGAGACCGAATCCTGCACTGTGTTGGTAGAGGTACATAGTGGCATTTTCAGGGCTCATTCTAATGGCATGGCCTTAGCTAAAAGGATTCTCGGAGTAGGATATTATTGGCCAACCATGGAGCATGATTCTTGTGAGTTTGTTAAGAGGTGTTTTCCTTGCCAGCAACACAGTTTTAATTCATGATCCAATGCAAGAACTACAATCAATCATCACACCATGGCCCTTTTCACAATGGGTTTTTGATTTAATCGAAAAGATTTACCCACCATCATCCAATGGTCACACTTTCATTATTACCGCCATTGAATACTTTACTAAGTGGGTGGTAGTAATGCCACTCATCCAAATTATGAGTGTTCAGATATCTAAGTTCATTCTCCACCATATCCTTTGTAGGTATGGAATCCCCTCCACCATCATTATTGATAATGGAAAGCCATTCAAGAATAAGTGTGTGAAATTCATCTGCTAGACATATCATAGCCAACATCATTGGTCTACTCCATATTACCCTCAAGGTAATGGTAAAGCAGAAGAAACCAACAAAACCTTAATCAAAATCCTCAAAAAGATGGTTAATAACACTGGTCGTGATTGGCATCTCCATCTCCATCCCACTCTCTTGGCTTTCCCCACTTCTATCCATACCCCCACTAGTGCCACACCATATTCCCTTGTCTATGGCATTGAATCCATCTTGTCAATTGAAGTTGAAATCGCATCGCTTTGCATATCATTGAAGAATACCATAATTGATGAAGATATGCGGTTTGCGTGACTTGATCAGTTAGAACTCATAGATGAGAAACAAATGGAAGCCTATAACCATTTGCAAGATTATCAACATCGCCTCAAAAGAAGCTACAACAAGAAGGTTCGCCCACACCAATTCAATGTAGGTGACCTATTGCTCAAGGATAATCAACAAAATAAGCAAGAACGAGACAAGAAAGGAAAGTTCAAGGCCAATTGGCTAGGTCCTTACATAATCACAACAAAGTAAAGTTCAGGCACATACAGGCTTGTTACTCCTGAAGGGAAACCCTTGGAAGAGCCCATTAACATTATGCAGCTTAAGTTGTTTTATGCCTAAGTCAGCTAGGTTGTCATATCCTGCATAAATAAATACAAAAAAAAGTAAAAAATAATTTAAAAAATCAAAAAAATCAAAAAATAGTAAAGAGAAATAATGTGTCCTATGGTGAAAACCACTCTTCATGGCACCGTGGATAGGTACGTTTGGTGAAAACCTCATAAATAGGCACCATTCGTAGAGGGCTTAATCATTATCTACCATGTGTCCTAGTTACTTTATCCTTCCATCCATCTGATTTCTAGATCTTATTTCGTCACCCCTTTGATCCATCTCATCACACCACCCTATCACTACCCATCACCTAGTATGTTTTGATTGAGCATTGGACAATTTATAGTGGCTATCCACAATCCTGAGCTTATTACCCTTGATCTAAGCCTATCCTCATCTATGTGCCTCATCCTATCAATGGTCTTGCATCATTGTCTTGGTCCATCCATTGTGTCTCTCACCGTCTAGTCTTGTCTTGTCTTGTCTTTAGTATTTTTATGAACTGCGTTGCCCCTCGCTTTCATGTAGGAAAGTTCAATCTTTTGATCTACCTCTAGGGAATTTGTTTATCCATCTTGGTCCTCATCAGGGTTCCCATTTTTCCTCTTTCTACTTTTCTCCATTGTCTTTTGTCGAACTACGATGGCTCTATGCTTTAATGTAGGCAAGGTTGATCTTTGATCAACCCTCGATCCCCTAGGTCTTTAGGGTGTTTCTATCTTGCATCCTATCATTTTTTCATATCATCAAGTACATCCCTATCCTACCTGGTGCTTCCAAAAAAAAGGTCAGTAGTACAACAAGATCTAATCAATTTCGACTATCATACGTCATGACAACCATATAGCTTATCCTCCATCTTTGGTCTCACTAGGATGCATCCTTCCTAGTAGACCGTGTTAATGCCATCCATCCTTTTATCTTATGAAAAAAGACACTTTAATTTTGTTGTGATATTTTGATTGTTTTGGCTTTTTTTTTATCGTTTGAGCTCCCTATCCTACCTCACCTTGGTCGCCTTGATTCGTCGTATCATGGTGTGCCTTGATGGGTAACCATAGGGATATATCTTGATCTTTTTGTATGTTTTTGTCTTCTGTATTTTCCCACGTAGTACCCACCAGGATCCTTGGGATCTCGTGTTACATTGGGGCATCCTTCCTACTTGTGGTTATCCTAATACCTAGCCCAACCAAAGTCCTAGCGACTTTGGGGTGTTAGGATAGCCTTCTTGTCTGCTATGTTTGTTTTACACATTAGACATTTTCCCACCTTGGTTCCTCATACTTTGGCATCTTGTGTCTACTACTATAGTACAAATTAGTGCTCCTAAATAGGCAAATGGCATCATGACTGCATTTTTTTTACACATCATTCCATTGCATTGCCTTTTTTCCCCCATTTCTTTAACCTATGACTAGTGATTTTGGTTGTGCAAACATCCACTTCCTCTCTCCTTTTCTTCTCGATATTTGTACGGTTTTGACAGGTGTAGTCACTCACCTCATACACCTATACATAGACCAGATCCATTCCTAGGAATGCCCTTTTTTGCGTTCGTATTCATGCTCATTTAGTTAGGGCATTTCATTTAGATCATTACCATATTCATTTCATTTTTAAGTTGTCTAAGATGGACATAGATTTGTTATTCTAAGCATCTTAAATTAAATTCATGTCATTATAATTTTATCAAATAACTAGTCCATCTCATTTTATGCATTGTATTATGTGCATCCATCATATTTTTCATTTATCACATCTTATTACACTTTCATTTCATAATCGCATAGCAACAAAAAACTTCATGATACATATCATAGGATTATAAGAAAATACACATGCATCGCCACCTGCATCATACACCATTAGCCCATCAACATATTAAGCATCACATCCCACATAACAACATGTTAATTATTATACATGTCACATAAATCATGATAAACACTTACATTTATCATCATTATCCATCACATCTCATAATAAATCACATCCATACAAACATCCACATAAGTATCCATGATCTCATAAATGTATCACATAAATATGGGCATCACATCATGCGTAAATACCAAAATATCCAAGTCCATAAAAATATCCATAACAATTTCCATAATAATAAAACATACATGTCCATCATAGGTCATCGAATAAAATATAAGTACAAAGTGCTCCTCAAAAATGGGAACTACATCAATAAGTAAGCTCCTCCCTGTTTGCTTTGCCCTTTAGAACCTGTGGCCTCTATCCCTAGCTCTCCCTAGTCCATCCTGCACTTGTCAAATATTGGGATCCTATCTCGTCTATCCTCCAAATTCCCCTCCAAACCCCAAGCTATCTACCTTGGACCTCATCGGTGAATCTAGCACTGCTAGCCTCCATGGGGGAGTCTCTCTGTAGTTACTAAAGCACTGTGTGTGTGTCCTTACTATCCTAGATGGTGCTAACATCTATGGAACTACTCAACCAAAGGGTGGTACACATTGGGACGGATCTAGAACTGCCATGTAATATGCTATTATATAATAGTTTCCTTCCCTCATAAACTCCTGACTCTCTGTCGCCTATGCCCAGGAAGTGTCTCGCTCTGCCCTATACCTCTCTCGTAACCACGTCAGGAATCTCCTCTCCTACTCCCATGCCTCCTATGACATCAACAGATGGTCTAACTATCCTTGGGACCATGTCCTCTCCTCCACCAACCTGTCTCTCTCCTCCTATAGCCGCCCTATCTGCTCTTGCATATTTCTCATCTCCAACCCACCATGTCTCCCCCATCCTATGGCTGACCTGCCTCTCCCTGTGGCAATGTCGCCCCATCCACTACTGTCTCTCTCTCTCTCTCTTTCCCTTTAGCCAGTCTAACTGCTCCTAAAGTTGTGACAATCTCTCAACACCATTGTATCTCTCCCTCTCCAAGCATCTGAATCCTCCTCTCTACTACCTCAGCTTTCTCCAAGATCCCCCTTGACTCTCCCATGGCTGCCTCTACACACTCCAACCTCTCCTGGAACTCATCTAGCTCCCTCCTTAGCTCCTCCACCAACCTCCTCTTATCCTTTGAATCCCTTTGGGAATCCGCTAATCTCCCCTCCAAACCCTATAATGCTATCTCATATCTAATGACATCATGCCCCACCTCATATGCTAGGGTCCTAAAGGCCATATCCTTTGTGGTCCATAATCTATCCACCTCTTCCCCTAGTCTATCTCTATCAACCTCTAGCTTTGTGACCCTTCGCTCAGTAATATGAATCCTTCCTACCTTGACATGTAGTCTCCCCCTCTTAGCCTCTAACTCCCTCAATCGCTGCTCTATAATCTATAGCCTCACCAAAGTAGCTACCAATAATATAGTTGGATCCTTTGGTGGCAGTTGTACATATGACACCATACCTAAAGGCTAGACCTCTAGAACATCCACCTCCATTATATCTACCTACCTTCTCATCTCATCCTCCCCATCCTCCCTCCCATCTACCTGCTCTGCCATCTCATCCTCCCTTGCATCTCTCTACTCTCCTACCTGCTTCTCCATCTCTTCCTTAGCCTCCTCCTCCCTATTTGCACCTCTCCTCTGATGCTCCTCTCTCCTCCTGCCCCTCCTCAACATAACCAGCTCTACCTCATCCTCCACACCAAATCCATGCACCCCTACTAGAGGGTGCACAATTATCATCTTCCTCGGCCTATGTCGTCCCCACCATGACATGAACCATACCGATGTCCCTACATTTGTTGGCCCCTCTCTCCTCTTGGTAAACGTTGTAGGTTGTTGCCGCTCCCACATCTACCTCCCAAACTTTGTCGAGAGTGCATCTCCCCAAAACACCCCCTGTGAAATATGCCTAAACCTCTACAATGCTACTGGTATGTCCTGCTCTATCCCATACTACCTCAAAAACCTGTCTTCCCTATGTAGCTCAATGATGTACGACTCCCTCCCGATTATGTAGCACATAGAATAGAAATGGCTCCTATGCCTCAGCTCATCATATCTCCACCCTATGAAATTTTGTGTCATGTATGAAATCTAAGTGATATGCTCCTCTTGAATATTATCTAGTCTCCTCCTCCACCCCTCTTTCTCACCAACCCTTGTATAGTGCAACTACCAACCCTGCTCTCCCCCATACCAGTAGGCCACATGTAAGCTCTCATCCACTATCCTAGGTACCACAATCTCTAGCCTAGTCAGGCTAATATGCTCCTAGGCCCATATCTATAAGAGCATCACATGTGTGACACTCTTCGCCCGCGGATAGAACACTACATATGTATTCCTATATAATTGTACTAATATGCAGGCCCCCCATGCAAAATATCCCTCGTACTACTCCATAATATGTTATACAATATCCATCAGCTTTAGACTACAAAATCTCCTACTCTGATTTGGTAGTAGGATACCACTAATAAACACACATAGGTATAGCGGTAAGGGAGGCACTCCCAATCCCAGACACCTAACCAAATCTAACTCCATCCCCCACACAAGAAGCCTCCTCTGTCCAAAAATTATCCATAGACACCTCTATAAGCCTCCCACCTTGCACCGCATCTAGTTGACCATGTGCCCTATAATAGGAAGCTACAGAATCCTCCATACATCCTCTAAGGTCACTTTCATCTCCCCCATCGGGAGATGAAAGGTGGACATCTCTGAATCCCACCACTCCATCACACCATCAATAAGGCTATGTGTGCTCGGATGTTGGGATAATACAACATATGAAGTAGGCCTGCCTACACCAATGCCTCATGATCCACACCATTCATGACATTTATAGTCGCCGCTAGCACGGTCGAGTGTCTCTCTCTCATGTGCAAGACCTCAAATGGATGCATCCATAAAAAAATAATAATTAGCCCTTCTAATTTCATCTTTCATTCCTAAAATCCCCCACCCTCAGTTGATTCCCTTGATTAATCTGCCTTTTTTTCTTCCTATTCCCCCCCTCCTGTTTCCTTTTTCATTTCTTTCCTTTCTTTTGTTTTCTTTTATTTTCTTTTGTTTTTGACTGCTTGGTGGCATCCCCGCCTTAGGCGGGTATGCCTAGCAGTGCCTCACCTTTGGTGGGTATACCGGGCGACGATGACACCTCCACCTTTCGAAGGTTCGCACTGGTGCTCTTGTCTTAGGCAGGTCCACCCTTGCACCCCTGCCTTGGGCGATTTTTCCCTATGGGCGCCCCTAACTTGGGTGGGTGTGCCTTGTGGGCGCCCCTGCCTACAATGGGCCCACTCGGTAGGTTGCCCTGCTAGGGGCGAGGGTTCCTAGTGGTGCCCCCGCTTGTGGGGGCATGCTCGCCTGTGTGGGGGTGGTGCCCCTGCCTTGAGGGAAGGCCATGTAGTGGGCTCTCCTGCCCCACATGGCATGCTTGCTCGTGTGTGGGTGGATTTTCCCCTCTAGGGGGCACTCTAACCCTTTTGGGTAGATTCACCCCTTTGGAGGGGGCAGGTTTGCCTCTTTGAGGTGAATCCTCTCCCCCTCCATTCTCGGCCATTTTCGTCTTTCTCAGGCGAACCTGCATATGGAGATTTTCCTTTCTTCCTCCTCATAGGCGGATCTGCTCATGCAAAATTTGTTTGTTTGCATCAAAACTCCTATGGGGTAGTTTTGGCTCTTCAGGTGGGAAAATCGCCTATGCCTTAACCACCCATTTTCCCTTGTCCTCTATTGTAACTTACCCATCCCCACATTTTTCACATATATCAAAATTAAGTTTAAATTACAAAGTGGGGTTTTCCGCTTACTTGGTGGGGAATGACGTGTTTGAAGTAGAAACTTTGTATCTCCCTGCCTTGATGAATGATCACATCCTCATGCTTGTCCCCACTATCCCCACCACTGTCATACCTGCAGGCCCTCTTCGCCATTCTCTCCTTCTCTCTCTTTTTCTTCCTCTCTCAATTTCCAACATTGAAAATGATGTGTAGTAATTTTTCAAAATTACTATATATATTCACTTTTCTTCTTTTTAAAATTTGGGCATTTTTTGCCCTTTATTTAAATTTCTTTCCCTCTAACTAATCCTCCAACTTCCCGAGGCTTCCATTTGTGAAAAGCTATTTTTCTTGGTTTTTCGAGCTCTTCTGCGTGGTACCCTCTATTTTTTCATATCGAGAAGTCACCTAGGGCCCCTCTCTTTTCCCCATCCACCGTCTTGAGGGGGCATACCCTACCATTCACATCCATTGCTCCATCCTATCCATTCCTCCATGACACTAGGGAATGTTCTGGAGTTCTCTTCCACTTCACACTTCCCACCAGCCTTCCTATGCTAGGGGAATCACCTTTCTAATTGTATTCATCTATTGAGTCAACTATATTTTATTTTCTTGGAAACATTGTTATTCTAATAGTATTTTGAAGAGGGGAAAAATGTAGACACCTAAATATGACCAATTACATTTGGTCAAATTTATCCCTTTCATCTTCTCCATCGATATTAATCAAATTATTTATCTGATTAATATTTCCCCTTTTCCCAAACATCCCTATGGTACTTAATTCAATAAATTAAATACCTTACCATTAACCTTTTTCCTCTATAAATTAAATAAGTGTTCTCATTTACTTAATTTAGTCATTTAACCTTTATGAATTTAAATAAATTTTAAATTCATTTGTTTTCTCTCTCCTACTCCCATCCTCCATAATTCGTCCCTAATTTGGATTAATCTAATTAATCTATAATTATGGATGTGCACACCCTTAATTGGGATTAATGTCACATCCCCCATCATACCCCACTTGCCTTAATCCTCCTCTTATCACCTAATCCCTTGTTTGCACAACTTAATCACTTAATTAGGCCCATCTAATTCCTATGCCATTTATGGCATTCCATAAGTCAGCCATTTTCATTAAATGCTTCCATTTTTGGAGAAGGCATCCCATCCCCAAGGTGAATTTTTAATTCACTTTTATTCTTCCAAGGTTTTTAAGGAATTTTTAATTCCTTAAAAGTCAATTCACCCACATAAGGACAAGGGTCCCCTTGACGAGGAGATCTTGTCCAATCCCTAGGTGCTATGAAAGTGCCTCCACCTCATGTCCTTTTGGCCACATCATCATCCACATGTCAAAAGAGGAAGGCTTGTGAGTTCACAACTCACCCAAGCCATTGATCTTATCCAAGGTGGCTTCATCTAGACCCTTCATTGCTTAGAGGCCTTTACCCTAAAATTAGAGGATTTGACCCTTATTTGGAATCCATCCATTCATTCAACACTTGCACTTGTGAACACTCAAGCCTTCAAGCTCTCACACTTGCATTCTCAAGTACCCACCATTGTTGCCATCTTTGAGCTCACTTTGCATCCATTTTGTGCATCTATCAACATACCCACATTGACTATTGCAATCCTCATCTCACGCACATCATTTTTCAACCACTTTTTTTTTATTTACTTCGAAGGAGCACACACAATTGAACAATCAATAGGTCCAACCAAAGGATCAACTTGAGCCTAGTAATATTGTTCCTTTCTTACATCTATTCAAGTTTAACGAAGGCCTTATCCGAGGTGGTGTTGTGATTTCTCTTCCCTTGCATTTTCTTTGTATTTTGCACTTTATGTTAAGTAAATTTCACTGCACACACCATAGTCCAAATTTTCTATATCATTATGTTCAGTTTGTTCTTGTATCTGTACATCACCTTGGTCATCAATATTTTCCATGGGTTGTTCTTCAGTAGATGTTCCTACACCCTCTCTTCTCTTCCTTTGTCTTATTTGTGTTGAATCATACTTCCTTCATGTAGTCCTTCTACATGTCATCAAAAATTGCACTTAAATTTAAATTTTCCTGCATACAAATTTGTACATACATGAGCTTTCAATGAAACATGTAAAGTTAATATTGCATAAATATTTAACACTAAATTTTAAATTGTTCATTTGTTTTAAAATCAAAGTAAAAAAAGATTCAAATAAATTACAAACATATAAAATCAGAAAATTTGGTATATATCATGAGCTCATATTTGTGTTAGATGCTGAAGTTGTATTGCTGATATGTGGTTGTCATTGATGTCAACACTATTAGCATTGGTCATTCTGAAGATTGCATATGTCGAGGAGATTGAGAAAATTGTAATAAATATATTGCAAGTAGCCAATGAAGCTAAGAAGGTCAGAGTGGTGGAAAGTGTTTTAAGTTGATAATTAGAAGGTGTGCATTAAAGGGTTTGTTGCTGAGTCTATCTAGTATGTTTTATGAAAGATTTAGTGGTATGCATCAATATTTGAGAAAGTTGTGAAGATCTATGTTCCTACAATTATTCAGTTTTTGTAGCAAGTGCTTATAGAAGATGTGATCACAAGTCTGGTGAATTTGGTTGTTGTGTATGTTTTTGAGATGTTCAATAATGTTTTTAGATCGTGCTCTATCAGTTTAGTACATACGTTTTGATTAGAGTGCTCGTGATTTTTTCGTGTGTGTTCAAGTTTTTCATGTTCTTGGCCGACATGATGGTGATAACATGTTGCAGATCTCTATGGATTAATGTTTTATTGTTTGGCTTGTTCAAAGGTGTTTAATTGGGTCCTCAGTATGGTGTGACTGACTTGTGTTGGTGCACATTAAGATTTATTTATGTATTGAGGCTGGAAATTGTAATTTATTCTTGATTTGTGGCCGACAGAGTACTTGATCTAAATCCGTGTAGTAGATATATAAGAGCAGTTCTTTTCCTCATTTTGATGTATGCTTAGTGTATGTGTGTGAAGTAAATGACCAAATAAATATCAAATCATTCAAGAGCAGAGCAGAGTGTGGAAGAGATTGAGGAGAGTGTGGAAGAGTTTGACCAGAGTGTGTAGAAGTTTTTCTATTCCTAACCGGAATTATCATCAAGATTTTGTAGAAGCTAATTTCTCAGTTTAGTTTCATCAAATGGATTTAATCTGATTATAATATGAAGCAGTGAGCCTTCCTCTGAGTATTGAGCTCTAGGTAGTATGCTTGAATGCATGTGCATTCCCTATTTACTTCTCATTATACTTTTAACAATGTATAATCTTGTGGACTAACATCCATCATGGTTTTTACTCTAACATGGTTTCCATGTATAAAATCTTGGTATTCATGTGTCTCTTATGTGTTATTGATTTATGCTTGCAATGTTAATTATTAGATATGAGATTAAAGATTGATTAATGTTAAATAAGTTTGATTTTGGTGACAACTGATTCACCCCCCTCTTAGTTGTCTATTCTTGTTTTTCCAACAATTGGTATTAGAGCTAGTTCCTCTAAAGAAGCCTAACAAATTGAGGTGATTTGAGATGGCATCATACAAGAAGGACAATCCTAGATTTGATGCTACAAAATACTCTTTATGGAAAGTCAGAATGGAATATCATTTGAGGTGTATTGCCAAGCCTTTTTGGAAGATTACAAAGAGTGCATATACTATTCCTTATAATGGTTACTCTACTGCTGATGAAATCAAATAAGATGAAATAAATACCAGGGCTATTGAAGAATTATTGAGTGCTCTAACATATTCAAAGATGAAAAATGTGATAGGTTTGAAGACTGGACATGAGATCTGGAAAAGTTGGAAACATTGTATGAAGCAGATGCACTAGTGAAAGTTGCTAAGCTATAGAGTCTAAAAGGATTGTGGGAGGACATGAAGATGAGTGAAGATGAGAACATCCTCTCTTTCTCTCAAAAGATAAATGAACTGGTGATGAGCATTAGATGTGTCGGTGGAGTCTTGGATGAAGAAGATATTTTGGCTAAAATTCTTAGATTTGTGCCCCCTTCCTACAAAATAAGAGCTCATGCTATTGATGAACTCGGGATAGTGTAAAATGTAAAAAGAGACATGTTGATTGAAAAAATTGCTACCTTTGAGTTAAGTGAATTTGGTGAATCTACTCCTAAGACCAAATATGCATTCAAGGATACTGTATCTAGGAAAATCAAGCAAAGATATGATTTGGGAGAGAGTTCCAAAAGGACATTCAAGTATGAAGATGAGATGAAATAGATTGAAGATGAAGAAAAAGAATTAGAAGAACTCGAAGCATCGATTGTGAAAAGAGAAGCCAAAGGTCATGGTAAGTACAATGGAAAGTTACCCATCAAATATTTTTCTCGCAGTAAGATAGGTCATTTGCATCAAGATGTCCTGAAAGAGTTTCTAAGTACAAACATGAGAAGACTAGATTTCAAAAGAAATGCTATTATGTTGAAGAAGGTGTTACGGATGATGAATCTGATCAAAAAACTTGAAATGAAGATGAATGGGTATTCATTGTTATCGAATAAAATTGTGAGGTGTCCACTAAATATACTAATAATGTGAATGTTGAGAAAGCTCTTGCAGCAAAAATTGAAGAAAAGGATGAGTGGGTAATTGATAGCAGATGTTCACATCATATGACTGGTGATAAAAGAAAGTTTGTAAGCTTGAAAAACTATGATGGTGGTGTTGTAGGATTTGGAGACAACACTTCTAGTGTGATTTGTGGTAGAGGCACTATTTATTTTGGTGGAAAGCACAATACTGATGATGTGCTTTATGTAGAAGGTTTAAAGCATAAATTTTTGAGTGTTGGACAAATGGTAGAAAAAGGTTACAATCTTCAATTCAAGGATGGTAAGTGCAGAATAAGGAGAAGTTTTGGAAATATGATTTGTTTAGGTACAAAAACAAGAGGTAATATTTTTCACTTGAGTGTTGCTAGTGAAAGTTGCTTAATTCATCAAGTTCATGTAAGTTGGTTATGGAACAGAAGGTTGTGTCATGTGAATTTTGATAACATTGTCAAAATAAGCTCTACTGAAGCAGTCAAAGATCTTCCTAAGTTAGTAAAGCCTACAAACTCTATGTGAAAGGAATGTCAGATGGGAAAGAAGACTAAAAATTCTTTCAGGAGAAAATAGTATAACTCTAGTGGAGTACTGGACTTGATACATACTGACTTATGTGGTTCATCCAGAATCAAAAGTCTCCAAGGTGAAAGGTACTTTATGTTGCTTATTGATGATTACTATAGAATGATATGGATTTATTTCTTAAGAGAAAAACATGAAGCATTAGAAAAGTTCAAAAGATTGAAAGCTATAGTAGAAAATGAGACAGGTCAAAATATCAAATTCCTAAGGTCAGACAGAGGTGGTGAATTCACATCCTAGGAGTTCAATTATTTCTATGAAGAGCATGGAATGGAAAGGCAACTGTCTGCTCCCCGGACCCCTCAATAGAATGGAGTTGTTGAAAAAAAAAAAAAAACCATTCTATACACTACTAGAACCATAATGCTACAAGCAAATGTTCCTCATTTCTATTGGAGAGAATCTATAAGTACTATTGTGTATACCATTAACTAGGTGAATGTCAACAGTAATACTGGTAAGACCCCTTTTGATCTATGGTTTGGCTATAAGCCTACTATCAAATATTTCAAAAATTTGGGAAGTAAATACTACATCAAGAGAGACGATTATATAGGAAAGTTTTATGCTAGAAGTGATGAAGGAATAGTTTTAGGCTATTCTACTAAGAGCAAAGCTTACCGATCCTTTAATAAAAGGTTGAAGAAAATGGTTGAAAGTGAAAATGCCAAAGTTGATGAAGATATTGATAGACCATCCAAATGTAGTGGATATGATTCAAATGATCAACCTGATAGTACTAAAATTGGAAATAATTTTTGGATAGAGAATCAACTTCAAATTGTTTCGGTGAACCAAGGGAATCAAGAAGCGGAAACTAGAAGAAGTGCAAAAGAAAGAACACAAGAATGAGAAGTCAAAGAAAATCCTAATGCTCCCAAGTATGTAAGGAAAAATCATTCTGACATTCAGATCATAGGAGATAAGAGAAAAGGCGTGCAAACTAGAAGAATAATTTTAGAAGAGAATTGTCTAATTTCCAAAACCGAGCCCAACAATATCAATGAAGCATGCAAATGTGAATATTGGATGGAAGCCATGAAAGAAGAACTAATGCAGATAGAGAAAAATGATACATGGGATCTTGTTCCTAGACCTTAGAAAAAAAAAGTGATTGGAACCAAATGGGTGTTCCAGAATAAGTTGAATGAACAAGGTGAAGTGGTCAGAAACAAAGCAAGATTGGTTTGTAAAGGGTACTCACAGATGGAAGGTATTGATTATGAAAAAAAAATTCGCCCCTATTGCTAGAATTGAAGCTATAAGATTATTTCTTGCTTATGTTGCTTTCGAGAATTAAAAAGTCTATTAGATGGATGTCAATTCAACATTTCTAAATGGTGAGCTAGAAAAAGAAGTCTATATTGAGCAACCAGATGGATTTCAACTGAATGACAAAGAAAATATGGTATGTCGATTGAAGAAAGCTCTATATGGACTTAAGCAAGCCCCTAGATCTTGGTATGCTAGTTTGTATAAATACTTTTTGAAGCCTGGATTCAATAGAGGTACTATTGATAGCAATCTGTATTTTAAGTTGGATCAGAATAAAGAGTTGATTATTGAAGTCTTTGTTCATGACATTATTTTTAAAGGGGATGATAATTTGTGTATGAAGTTTGCTAATGAAATGAAAAGTGAGTTTGAAATTTCAATGATGGGAGAACTAAAAAATTGTTTAGGACTGTAAATTACTCAATTAGATGATGGAACTTTTATATCTCAGTCTAAGTATGTGAAAGAGTTATTGAAAAATTTTGGTATGGAAGATTCAAAGCCAATTGGTACACCTATGGTAACCAGATGAAAAATTACATAGAATGATGATTATCCTAAAGAAAATAAAACAAGATACAAGTCAATGATTGTTGGATTACTCTACTTGACTCAGAATAGGCCAGATATAATGAATTTTGTATGCATGGTTGCTAGATATCAAGTTGATCCTAAACAGTATCATGTGACTTCTATGAAAAGAATCTTTAGATACCTGAAAGGGACAATTGATCTTGGTCTTTGGTAACTTAAGGATGATGATATTATCCTGAGTGCTTTCACTGATATTGATTGGGTAGGAGATGTGAATGACAGGAAAAGTACTAGTGGTGGTACATTCTTCTTAGGTAAGAAGTTGGTATCTTGGCTAAGAAAAAAGTAGAATTCCATTTCATTATCTACTACTGAGGCATAATATATTGTTGTTGCAAATAGTTTTAGTCAAGTATTATGGATAAAGAAGATGTTGAGAGATGTCAAAATTGAGTATGAAGAACCCATTGCCATATTTTGTGACAACTCAAGTGCCATAAACATTTCTAAGAATCTAGTATTTCATTCAAAGAAAAATCACATATCCATCAAATATCACTTCTTAAGAGATAAAGTAAGTGACAAAGAGGTTAGACTAGAGTATATACCTACCAAGGAGAAAATTGTAGACATCTTTACTAAGCCATTGCCTAAGGGTAATTTTGAGTACCTCAAAGGAAAGTTAGGTGTGATTTTCCCTCCTGATAAGAACTAAGTGATGTAGGTCTTTGCATCAGTCTGTGAATTCATAGCCATATCCTATTCCAGATTGATGTTATGGTGGCTTCTACTCAAGGGGAGTAGTCATATGTGCTAAATATGTGGTTTAGAGCTTGTGTACCTTTGCCATTGATGTCAAAGGGGTAAAGGATAAATGTGAAAAACTCTTGAAGTGGGAGAAGACTCAAGAAAGGGAGAGGAGAACTGTAGATCAAAGAGAGAGAAGTTTATGAATAACTAGTTGTGTTGATGGTATTATTTTTCACATCAAGTGTTGACATCAATGCCAAAGGGGGATATTATTAGATGGTGAAGTTGTATTGCTGATATTTGGTTGTCATTGATGTCAACACTATTAGCGTTGGTGATTCTGAAGGTTGCATATGTTGAGGAGAATGAGAAAATTGTAATAAATATATTGCAGGCAACCAGTGAAGCTGAGAAGGTTAGAGTGGTGGAACGTGTTGTAAGTTGATAATCAACAAATGTGAATTAAAGGGTTTGTTTTTGAGTCTATCTAGTATGTTGTTTGAATGTTTTAGTAGTATGCATCAATATTTGAGAAAGTTATGAAGATCTACGTTCCTACAGTTATTAAGTTTCTATAGCAATGGCTTCTAGAAGATGTGATCACAAGTCTAGTGAATTTGGTTATTGCATATGTTTTTGAAATGTTCAGTAATGTTTCTAGATCATGCTCTATTAGTTTAGTATGTTTGCATTGATTAGAGTGCTCATGATTGAATATATTTCCATGTGTGTTCAAGTTTTTCATGTTCTTGTCCAACATGTTGGTGATAGCATGTTTCAGATCTCTATGGATTATTTTTTTATTGTTTGGCATGTTCAAAGGTGTTTATTTGGGTCCTCACTATGTTGTGACCAACTTGTGTTGGTGTGCATTAAGATTTATTTATGTATTGAGGCTGACAATTGTAATTTATTCTTTATTTGTGGCTGATAGAGTAGTTGATGTAAATCCATGTAGTGGATATATAAGAGCGGTTTTTTCCTCATTTTGATGTATACTCGATGTGTGTGTGTGAAGTACATGAGTAAATAAAGATAAAATCATTCAGGAGAAAAGAAAAGTGTGGAAGAGATTGAGCAGAGTGTGGAAGAGTTTGACCAGAGTGTGTAGAAGTTTTTATGTGCCTAACTAGAACTATCATCAGGCTTTTGTAGAAGTTAATTTCTCAGTTCAACCTCATTAGATGGATTTAATCTGATTATAATATGCAAGGAAGTGAGCCTTCCTCTGAGCAATGAGCTCTAGGTAGTGTTCTTGAATGCATACATTACATTCCCTATTTACTTCTCATTATACTTTTAATAGGGTATAATCTTGTGAACTAAAATCCACCATGGTTTTTCCCCTACAGGGTTTCCACGTATAAAATATTGGTGTTCATGTGTCTCTGATGTGTCATTGATTTATGATTGCAATGTTTATTATCAGATATGAGATTAAAGATCTATTAATGTTAAATAAGTTTGATTATGGTGACAACTGATTCACCCCCCCTCTCAGTTGTCTATTCTTGTTTTTCCAACAACTTGGTATATATATATCAGTTGAAAAAAGAATGGAATAAGATAGAATTAGTGATCAATAATAATGAAATCTAAGAATTTAAATAGTGAAAACAAATTTCAAATTCATTCATGAAAATAAAGATATAATCAATTAAATAAGTTCAAGATCAATGTACCTTCAAATATAGTTCTCCTATTGTCTAAATATGTTTTCTTTTATCAAAATAAGTCTTCTAAATTATCAAAATAAACATTATTTTGTTGAAATAAGTCTTCGAAATTATTGAAATAAACCTTCTTTATCGAAATAAACCTTCTTTATCGAAATAAACCGTCTTTTGTTGAAATAAATCTTCTAAATTATCAAAATAAACCTTCTAAAATGTCAAAATAAGTGTTCTTAATTATTGAAATAAACCTTATTTTGTTGAAATAAGCTTTCCTTAGTCGAAATAAGCCTTCATTGGTAGAATATGTATTTTATTCAATTTACTTGAGTTGAAAAATTTAAACAAAAAAAAATATTTTATATCAACAATTTTCGGTCGAGTACCTGTCGACCAATCATGTTTTGGCCAAGCAACTCTTGACTAAGTAGGTTTTGGTCGAAACCTACTCAGCTGAAACATGTTGGACCGAACATGTCTAGGTGACATCCTACATGGCAACCAACTCGCCTTTTTTTAGATTTTTTCAAAACATTCAACATTGAGAGAGTGTTTCTACTATCATAATTATTTTTCTATAAAAAACAAAAAATAGCCTTTTGTAGACCTCAGAGTGGTGAATCCAAATATATAATTTTTTTAATATTTTGATTAGTTTTAGTATATTTTATTTTAAAAATAATGCAGGTAGGTTGCTAAAATTTAAAAAGGGGCCAATTAGAAATTAAAAAATGAATAGTAAAACATATTAAAATTCTTTAAAACTTATATGGGCTAGTAGAGGAGAGAGTCTTCTTCAAAAGGGTATAATTGTTTTTTTGAAAATAGTTGAGAACCTATGAAAACTGTCAAATTCCAACATGTTTGACTTTAAAACGTTATTACGAGAAAAATATACATCAATTTTTTATTTTTTTCCATGGAGTAGACATTGAAATTACGTATTTGGAGAAAAAAATTAGAGAAAAATGAAGTTTTCTTCAATTTGTTTCTTGACGGCCCGTGAAGTCACTCTTTTCTGAAAGTTTCAACATTCCAAAATTTGTCCTTAAATAAAAAATAAATAATGAAAATAATTGTTTAATTTTTTTAAAAAATTATAAGAATAATCTTCATCAAAAGTTCTACATTTCATTAGTTTACACCATTTTGAAATTCAAAACATAAAGACCACTTTTATGTGGTTGAAGTTCATTTTTTTTTTCTATTGGCCGATTCTTTTATAAAGTGTGACACAAGTTTGTACTTTTACCCGATAATGTTGCAATTCACCTAAATCTAGCAATAAGGTGTTGCAATTATGCTCAAAATGGCCACAATGGATGTGGTTCTTGA
Organism: Sequoiadendron giganteum; assembly: GCA_007115665.2. Taxonomy (NCBI): domain Eukaryota; kingdom Viridiplantae; phylum Streptophyta; class Pinopsida; order Cupressales; family Cupressaceae; genus Sequoiadendron; species Sequoiadendron giganteum. Next base: position 613,324,667 of record CM021105.1, read on the forward strand.
CTATTGCTTAAAGGAGATAGATCTTTAATGTAATGCTTGCTTGAATCATGAACTCTACATCATAATTTTTAGTACAACAACAAGCATGGAGGATGTAATCTTTGATATGATGATTGATGCTTGAAGAATTCTCTTGAATGCTTGATAATCTGCCCTTGAATGCCTTGAATGGTCTTGCTCAAATTCTATTGTAAACTCAATTTTCTATAAGGATTCTGTCACAAAAGTCTTAGGTCAAAATGAGTGAAAGAACCTTGTATTTATACTCAATTACGCAAGAATTCTTTAATTACAACACTACAAGTTGACATCAGATCTAGGAGAATAAAATCCCCCCATAAATTTGATTTAAATTTAAATTTTGGTCACACAGGACTCATTCACCCAAGGTCATGAATGAGTCCCATCACACATAATGTATGGGACCAAAAATCCAAATTTTCTAGAAATATGTGAAGCCTACATTGGGGCCAAAAAGACCTAGGTGGGACTTATTCGCCCATGGTGGTGAATGAGCCCTAGACACTAAATCTAAGCCACACAAGCCTATCAATGTCTCTATTTATTTCTCTTTGAATGTTTTTTGATTTATTTCTTTGATTGGATACTTTTAGATCTAATAGAAAATGTTAAGAATATTTTTTTTAAACCCTTTAAAAAAATCCTTGGTTAATTAATTTAAAACAAAATGAATAAGCACCTTAAACTAGGATAAATATTTGTGACACATTAATGCACTAAAATAAATTCCTAGAAATCAAATAAATAAAAACTATTAATTAGACCAAAACTTGATGAAGATTCTCTATGATAAATGTCAAATTAATTTATCAATTTATTAGTGCTTTTGAAATGATCAAATGAACTCCTTTGTGTTAATGATTCCTTGGACAATTTATATTTGTAGTAGTAGAATTGAACTTGATGCTTGTGCATATGAACTCTACTGATGCTTTTAATTTACATGCAAATATGGTCTTTAGATGCATGAAATTTGTTTACTTTGATGTTTGCAATACATATCTACAAAGGTGTGGTGTTTATGGGGAATATTGAAGAACTTATTAGGCTAGAGTTGTTTTCCTTTCGTCAAACCTTTGTCACCAATTTAATGCTTGGGTAAGAAAGGTAGAAGATATTTGGAAGACTTGCAATGATTGCCTAGGATGTTCATATAAGTTAATTATGCAATGTTAATGTTCTATGATGTGTTTTGTATGTGATAATGCAATATGGATAAAAACTCTTCAATTTTTTTAGATTATTTTAAATGAATTAGAGGTTACCAAATTAATGGCTGGGTAATAAAGGCAGAAGATATTTACCAAAGTTGTAATGATTACCTAGGATGTTGATATAAGTTAATGATGTAATGTTAATGTTCTATAATGTATTGTATGTGATAATGTAATATGGATAACAAATCTTCAATTGTTTTAGATGATTTTAAACAAAGTGGAGTTTACCCTCAAATAGTACACTCTAACACATAAGTAAATAAATTTTACATTCAAATTTATTCATAACAACTAATTTGAAAGAATTAGTAAAATGAAATCATTTTTTATACTTACAAATTTAATTTAAAACAATAATAACAATTAAAGATTAAAACCAATCCATATTTTTATGTGTAAATAAAATCAACTCATTTCAAATTATTTACTAGCTTTTATACTAAAAATACACCAATTTTACAGTGTTCATTACATGAAGAATAACGATCTTGAAATGGACCTCATGCATTTTTCACCATAATCTTGAAGGTGATGTGACTCATAAATTCTTTTGTTAGCCTATATAAAACTCAATTTTTTTTTTAATCAAAGGATTGTATTTCAATTGGTTGTGCACAATTGGTGAAGATTATGGTCAACATGTTGCTTGACATCCACCAAATTCGAAATCTTGTAGAAATGTAAAAATAAAAGATGAAAGTAAAATTGTGCCCAAATGACATGGACAAAATAAATACTCCTTAATCTTCATATCTAAATAAAAAGTATATTAATTAAAAAAAAATATTCTCATCAAATAATTAAAAACAATATAAAATATTACACAAAACTCTCCATTGAAAACGAAATTTGACATTGATTATAAAGTAATCACATGCAAAATATGTGAGTGTTTCATAGTTTTGTGACATGCAAGCTTCTCTTTCCTATATATTAAGTATTACTCTAGTTCCTCTCGTACTATCTAACTTTTTTTTGTTTCAAGGCTATGTTGTCCATGGCTAAGATTTTGTTTCTTCATGTATTCTGGTGGTTGTTGGTTGTGTTTATAGTTGTGGGTTCTAGGTTTTTTTTTCTTTGTGTATTTTGATCGTTGTTGGTTGGGTTATATTCAGAGGGGGGATGGTAAAATATATTGTATGTTTTTCAATGAACATCAAGGTCTGTGTTTCACAACTACAAGAAAATAAGAAAATATTAAAAAAAATATCTAAAAAAATATATATGCCCTAGGTATTGATGTCCTTGTTTCAACAAAAAAAAATTGAATTTCCATACACAAAAAGTTATGTTTTATGGAATACGCCTATGTCTAAATTATAGTTGGTTTGACTTAAAAAATTAATTAAAAAATAAATATTCAACAAAAAATTATGAAACCAAATGCATGCCCTATATATATATATATATATATATATATATATATATATGTTACCAATCTAAATTCAAAAGAATTCAAATTTTATCCTTTGTAGAAAAAATGTTATGTGCTACATAATACACGTCACTTTAAAAAATATTATTTACTATTTAAAACTAGTTATCAAAAGAGACAATTTTTTTTACAATTTAACTCTAATTTAAAACAAAAAACAAAAAAATTAGAATCTACAGATAAAATCTCAAAAATCACTAGTTTGCATTATCTTCAAATTCCTAACAGTTTAGCAACTATAGGTGTCAAAAACTGATGATTTAGTTCAAAATGTTGATTTCAGTGTCAAGATTGGTGAATAAGTGTAACCCATTATTATGGGATGACTTAGGTCTCACTGCCAAAATTGTGGCTCATTGCTGGTGGGTAGCACTAGTAAGGGGTGAACTAATATATTAGTATCTATAGCATGCTTGAGTTCAATTCCATTAAAGCACAATATAACTTTTGTGCTCCACCTTTACAATCCACACACTTTATCTTCACATCTTGTTCACTTGCACATCATTCATTACTTCATTACATGTATTTATACCTATCATTGATGTTAGAATGTACATCAAGGTCGAAATTACAATCTACAACCATTGGAACTTTTTCCAAGGTTGGCATTACAATCTACAACCATTGGAAATTTTTCCATGGTCAAAATACATACAAAATTTCAAAATAGGAGTGGACCTAAACAAAAATTTAGAGGTAAAGAATGAAGGATGAACACATTACGACTTAGCTTGGACCTAAATACATATTCACATGCTTGGACACACTTTTGCATTGCATGAATCACCTTTTCAACAAGTGTGACTAACTCGGTTGGCCAGAACAAGTACACAACATCAAAAACACTAAGTCACAAGTTTCCAAGGGCTTCATTGTAGCTTGGAGATTAATCACACACTTTCAACATATTCTGGAGACATCGTAGAATTAGCCTAAAACCAAAAAATTCAACCACAACAGATCTCACTTGTAGAATAAAAAAATCTCTTGAAAATAAATCATAGCTTCACCACAACCTCTTTCTAACTCTGCTAATCAAAAACTTTCCTTCTGGAGCACCTAATCATAGCCGATTTCATTTTTTTGGTTATGGAAAAAAATTCTACATTTCGTGGACTCATCTTTGTGCTTTTACCTGAAGATGGTTGAGGACCTTAGAAACACATGTCTAAAACCACAAGACCAACAACCAAACTGTGGAGAAATGGGGAGGAATATATTGCCTCCCTATCACACTGCATACACTACCAGACACAATCTTCAAACTAGTGAATAGAAATTTTGTTGCATAGCAATCTAGACCACCAAATTGAAGATTTAGCATCTTCAAATACTTCTATAAATTATATCCAAATTTCATACTCCGATGATTAACATCAAGGAAATGCGAAGAAAAATTCAATTAGTTATTTTGCAAGCCATAATACTCTGCAACACACTGTTTCCACTTAGAGAGAAAATTTTCTCAAAAGCACTTAGAAACTCAATATCAGGAACATCTTCTCATCATCTTCAATAATTTTATAAGAAAATAGAAATAAAATAATTGATGACAAAAATAAATAAAAACAAGAGTACAATTGACACAAATGAAAATATAGATATGTTGAAATCAATGACAACAATAATTAACACATACTTACAACAGTTTCTAACTTGACTTACACACCAATACTCTACCTTGAATTGACATGAATTGACTTGTACTTGAAGTCTCTAACTTGACTTGCTTTATAAGACTTTACATGAACTTGACATGCACTACAAGACTTTACATTAACTTGACATGAGTTGACTTGATTACATTCATACAATAAAATCTTGAGGGGAAAGATTACATTTTCTATCACCCTCCTTAGTCATTACATGAGCTTTCCTATGCATTTGATCTTGAATTGGTGACTTTAATATTTTCTCTCAATCTTTCAAAATCTTCTTTTGATACAGATTTTTTAAATGTCTATAAATTGATCTATTGACCCATAAGACTCTAAATATATGTCACAAGTATTAACCAATTCTTTGATGAAATGGTATCATGTATCAATATGTTTAATCCTTTTATGAAAGAAATGATTTGTTGATAAAATTGATAGAGACATCATTGGTGATTGTGGCAGCGCTAGCGCTAGTGGTAGTGGTGGTGGTAGACGTGAAGGTGGTGGTAGTATTACTAGTATTGATTGTGTTTCCCGTAGATGTAATGCTAGAGCTAATGGTTGTGGTAGTGGTAGTGGTCGTGTTTACTCTAGTGTCATCTATTGGATCCTCAGCAATTGCCCTATTTCTTGTAAGGCCGTGTTTTGGATCCCCCCTCACCATCAAAATTCCAACGCCCACATTGCTTCCCAAACACACCAACACCACTAACACTGCCACGCTTGCCGTCTTCTGCACTCACAAAGAATAATCTTAGTCCCAGTATTATGCTTCTAGATTCAAACTCAAATGAAACTAAAATCCTATTCTATATTCTATAATCCTACTCAATATATTATATACCATAGCTAGATCTGAAACATACACACACCACTCCTTGCTCTCTCTCTGCTTGTCTGATGGTGCTACTGTTACTGTTATTGTTACTACCCCATCTGACGATTTAACTGGATATTATAACTCGCCTTTTCTGCCTTAACAGGCAAAGGCGAGGAGTCGACTGAAAATCAATTTGATTTTGGTGGGTAGTTATTGACTGCTTCCGATGATTTTGATTACTATCGGTGAGGATTTTGTTGAAATTGGATTTGAATTTGGGATGAAGTAATATATTTTATTTTCTTTAACGTAGGAATGAATTTCTTTTAGACAAGCACGTAAGACAAAATATACACGAGACAATTTGGGTCATGGAAAATAATACAGGATCCAGGTACTTGTGGCCCAACATTCCAGTAATTTAATTTAATTCCTTTGAGCCTTCTCATGGGATTATCATTTCATAAATTTTATTTGAGATTTTTATTAATTTGTTTTTCTCTATCTTGCAGAGTTGCACTACATTTATAAAATTAGAGGATGAGAAATATTCAATATTTAATAGATGATAAATATTATATTGAGTATTGGTCATTTTATATGGTGTAAATATAATATTGTTTACGTTATTTTTTGTTTACATTTTATTTAGTTTTCATTCTCACTTGTTGGGTTGTGTAGTGCTCTTATAATGGTCACATCTATGTCTTCTACAACCACTATTACATTAGGCAACAAGGATGGTCTTGACATCCAACTCAAGAAATTTTTTTCGTGGTTCTATGTCTTGCTATTTAGCCCTTCATGTTTATGACTAATCTAAGAAATGTAAATGAAGGCTTTGTGTTGTGCTCATAGCCTCATACTTTGTGAATTCTACTCTCATTTTCTTCATAAAGACATATGTGGTATGTTTCCTTTAATATGTAGCACCATATAGTGTAGGGGAATGTCCCTAGCACATGTCTCATATTGTTCTAGCATTTTGTAGTTATTGCATATCTCCTCCTAGGGCTATATTTTCATTCTTTTGGTTCTATGGTATTGCCTTTGTGTCTTATTTTCTTGTTGTGGCCTTCCTTGGGACCTTAACAATATGTTTCATACCAAACAACCTTTTGTATGTTGTATGTTGTACTCTTAACCATTTGTGTAGTACCATAATAAACTTTGTGGAATATATTGAGGTTTAGAATGATCCTTGCATGCATTATGATTACTATTCTAGCTTGGATTTAAAATCTCCACTATTGGTGCTTTTTAACTTAGCTACTAGTTCATGTTCATGGCATCCTAGTTCAATATGTTTGAACCATTTTTCTTCATCCATGTGCTTTTGTTCTATTTGAGCAATGACTTGCTTCAAGTGGTCACCAATCACTTAAGTGATGCTCATTCAGGTATGTGATGGCTAGCTACCAACTATTTGGAGAATGATGATGGTGGTCTTAGTTGGTGGTAATATTGTTGCCTAATAGACTATAATGGTATACACTATTATCTTGACAAGTTCCTTCAAAGTCATATTAGCATGAATCTTTGCCATTAATTTCGATAATGTGACATGATCATGTGGCTCACAAACGTTATATGTATGTTTTAAAAAGAGAAATGCTAGCTTTGAACCCTACTACTCATTGGATTATCTTTGAGAATGAGTGTGATTTGTTGGATCCTCATGGTAACATGTAATGCCCTAGGTTTTCACCCAAAGCATTAGCTGAACAAACATCGAACCAAAAAAAATTTCACGTTTGTAAGTGCAACATTTGCATGCTGCATTGCACTCACACACACATAAGGTGTTGCAACAACCACAAAAACACCTAAAATGAAATCATGATTACACTAATAAAGGTGGCACTAGTGGAAAACTTCATCTATCATGTGATAGCTCACCGTAATGACCAAGTGAGAGGTGGAGCTCACTCGAGGATGAGGATCAAATACATATCCATGACCTTACTCCCTCATGAACACATGGATTTTGATGAGGGTTTTGATCAATTAATTGCCTAAAAAGGTTTTTATCTAGTTAATTGTGGAAGAAAGTGGTTTAATGATGTCCTAATTAGGGCTGAAATTTTTTAGGTGTCCACAACATGCACTTAAAAAAATTTAAAATAAAATCAATAAAAATATTTAGAAAATTATTTAACTTATATTACTCACTCTTATCTATCATTCCACCAATTCGTTTTAAAATATACTCAATAAAAAAAAATTGTGGTTGGGGGAGGGGGGTGAACACTACACACTATGTTATATTTTAGTGATAAAAATAGAACTAGTTTTTTTAACACTTGGCATTCGACCTTCTTAATCATAAATAATTTTTAAAAGTCTTAGTACTTTAGAAACAAAATTTGAGGAACTCAAAAAATTGTTGTTATCTAATCATCAATTTTTGAGTTAATGCATCTTGAATTAGTCATCAAAATGAAGGTTTTGTCAATTTCAAGGATAAGTCAACAAATTTTTACCCCATTTTTATCCCACATTTTTAAGAACTTGTCCAAATTATAGTAGGCCTAGTAAAAATATGATGCTATTAGATAATGGAGACATTAAATATATTGTGTCTAGACTAAGGAGACATACATTATGGCATGTATATGTCGTAATAGAATTATTCATAGTACATATTCATTTCACAACTAAATTAGTTCTTAGTGTTATTTTTGACTTTGGTCACTTGGTATCTTGTATACATTTTATGACTTTTTTTTTAAAGATGATTTAAGCATGGACTCTATTGACCTATTCTACTAGAAATTTTCTTTAATCCCTTTATCCTTTGTGGGTAGTTGTGGGCATAATAATATTTTCAATTCCAACACCCTTGCATTTTAGAGACGCTTTAGGCACTCTCTCTTGACCTTTTGTACTATAATTTATCTTTATTCCCATTATGGTTTGTTGATATTTGTGGTACCTTCAATCTCAATACCCTTTTGTTTTAGCTATCATAGGATGCACAATATGAGGCTCTATATAAGTTTTGGAGGATAAGCCTGTTTTCCCACCATGTTCTTGTTATCTATTTCTCATATAAGTTAGTTCTATTTAAATGATGTACACAATAATCTTGCTCATATAGTATATCTATAAATATGTATAATGAAAAGTGACTAGAAGATGATATTGTCTTATAATGTGATTTAAATTCTCATTATTTTTCATCGATGTACAAAATTAATACATTGATGCAACATTGAATGAATGAATTTTGATTATTGAATCCATTAAATTCAAAGTAACACACCAAATCTATCAAAAGATGGGATAACATTACATTAAACTAGTGGTTTTTAATGCATAGTTGTCAAATATAGAATAATGCATCTAGATTAAAAATCTAGTATTCATCTTCAATGATACCCTAGAATGTGTATATTATTCATGCTTGATATGGATATTGAATAAAATCTCCCCAATATATAGATTATATTGACATGTAAGATCTTTGAGAAACTAAGTATTTGAAGTCACTCTAAGATGACTAGGTATGCAAAGTGGACCACAATAGATTTTGTGTGGGATTTCCTCATGATAAAATATAATTAAAAGCATAGAATATGAGGAAGAAAGTATATTTTGAGTGTGTATAGTTCCCACACAAGAATTCATATCTAATGCATGATTAGAATCATCATAATAATCTAATACGATATCATGTTCCATAACATCAAAATCATAGACTTCTCTATTATTAGCATACACAAAAAAATTGATTTTTATATATTTAAATATTTTTGTTGGAGGTGCAACTATATAATGTATATTAGATAATTAATTGTCTCAATATGAATCATGTTATTATTCATAAAAAACATAATTTATGCTTAAAATGTGTGCATTGAAGATTCACTGTGCTTGGTTATTATAATTCCTTGGAAGAACATTAGTAAGATCCAAAAGACAAATGGTAAGAAGGGTAATCAAATTTAATGTCAATTAACTTTGAGGAACAGTATCCCATGCTTTTCACAACTTATGTTTTCATTAAGGAGTATTTTGTTTGAAATATGGGAGATTTCAAGTGTTATCCACTTGATACAATTTCTTTTATGTTTCCCTTGTCTCATTACCCTTTGAAAAATTGCTACTTTCAAAACTCAGAAGGGCCAGAAGACTGAGATGATGATGATGATGATGACATATACTCAATTGTGCAAGAGTTGAATAATTTGACCTCAATAATTTTTTAAGTGAGTGAACTTATCTCTAGTAGATAGAAACATAAACAAATGCACATTCTTCTTCATAATTAGAAGAACTCATTCAAGGAACACAATTTAAAGTTTACCATCGTAAAATTATTAATTCAATTTTCCACTTAAAGTTTTGACTTGAATAGAATAATCATTTGTTGGATTATTATTTTGATGGGTACATTTAGTTAAGTCATTGATGGTTAGTTCCTATAGAGAAGGGGGATTCGTTAATCACGAGTTCTCTTCACTCGGAGAGCCTCACAGGGCAAACTACCCTAAACTACCTGAAGGAATAGTTGCAAGAGTTTTAGAATTGGAAAGAGCAGGTCATAAAGAGTTTTTGGACAAACTAACAAGCTCTCAACCAAAGGACGTCAATGTGGAATATGGACGAAAACATGTGGCATTGGCATCCCAAAGGTGCGTTGATGTCTTGTATGAACTAGAGAGCAAGTTTATCACAAAGAATGGCTAAATGACGACTGACGATCTGATTACTGAGAACTAATAAAATGTAGGAAAATGATAGAATGTAACATAACTAAGATGAAGTAAAGTAGAACTGGTAAATAGAGTAAGAAGTAGAAAGTAAATGGTTACAACCAAGCAAATGATGAAGCCTCCAACATGTGAATGTCTTCAATACCTGCATACATGATATCTGGAGAAATGTTTTGGGTTGTATAGGGGTTTTGCTGAGTCAAACACCCATTTTGGTGTTCCCACCTCTACGAACAACCAAGTTTGGAAAGAGAGATGAATCAAAATTGAAAGAGGGCATAGTGAAACCAGAACCCACTTCGGAGTAGAACCCACACCACAAAGTGAGAGTGATAAAAGAAAACCCTAATCAAGGAGGAGAGCTCGTATCATGATATGTAGATGTAATAGATAGAGGATGTGGAATCCCAAGATGCTCACTATAATCCTAATTACCCATTCTTTAGGTTTTGACTCAACCTGGGTCAAACCTAAACCCTTGACTAACCCATCCACTTGCATATGAAATCCATTTTATTTAATTATCTAATTATCCCCTTTTCCCTCACCAAGGCATATTCTTTGCGAATATTCCTTCATTTACTGCACTTATTTGACTTTTTACCCCAAACAATTTACCTCCAAAATCTCCAACCACATTCATTTAGTGACTCTTACAAAGCCATTAATCTCTCTCACACCTATCAAATCCTCAACCACTTGCATTAACCATGCAGATTCTCCAAAATGTGCTCCACCTTCCTCCACTATCCATGTGACAAGTGTCACAATATCATTTTCTCTTCTTTAGTCCCACATTCCTCCCATCTCTTTATTTTTCAAACCTTCAATCTATAAATACAAGGAATTTCTACTCCACAATCTAAGTATTTTCACTATAGGAACTTTGATTTCATCTAGAATTTTCATCTCCATCACTTGCTATTTGCATCATTATCATTTGAAGCTTGTCAAGGAGGTGAGAAAGGGCATCCTTTTCAAATCAAATGTGCACCACTTCAACTATGAGATAGGTTTTCATCTCTCACAAGAGAATCAAATGGTCGATTGGAGTTGAAGAATTGAGCATCAAATTTGAATTTGAAAAGAAAAAAAATCAATTTTTTTAATGTTAATTGTAATGACCTAGGGCCTTCAATTCCTGCTTTTTTTTCCATTTTAGGACATCTCACTTCTTTTTGGGGTTAAAATTAACCATTGATTTGACCTTTCCATGTTGGTTAAAATTGAACCTTAAACACTTAATAGAATTTTAGTTTGGTCTAAAATTTAACAATAAACTTCACACTCAATTTTGATGCTTTAGAAAGAACTCACTATTCCTTTTGAGGTCTAAAAAAAAATTGTGCTTACTTTGTTTTTGCAATCTTCTTTACAAACTAATACCATTGAAATGCGTATGCAGTTCTCTTGTGATTCATGGTGATCTTGAGAATAAAAAACATTTTAGTCATATTAGCTTGTTTAAAAAGATTGCCTTCACACTTCAAATTTAGGTTTTTAAAATTGAAAAAATCATGCGAGTGCAAAGAAAAGGCATTGTGTGTGATCCTGCCTAAATGCGTTAGGTGGTCAAACTACAAAATGCACTTCACTATTGTTCACCTTTAGAGAGCCTGCTTTGGTGGGAAAAAGTACTCACCCCAAGGGAACGACTCAAACCGGTAACGAGCTAAACACCAAGTTACTCCCAACCGGTATACAAATTCAAATGTGGAGGAAATCTCAGCATTACAAAACTTCCTATGGACAAGTAGGTGATACTCTTTATTGGGCTGATCTTTCCTCTTTTGTGGCCTTCTGAATAGGTGCCTTAATTACAAACCAATTTGTGTAGAAGCCAAAATACCTATCTATTTGTTGGTGTCAAGAGGTTAGACCTCTAAGGCCATCCCACATACTTTTGATTAAAAGTAGATATAAAGTGTTTGTCTTGGGAGATTCATGAGAACTCGAGATTGGTTGACCGAAGAAGTGTGTGCCAAGAAAGGGGGAGCTAGTGTGGTCAAGCTTCTAATCATTCACTTTGAACAAGCACAGTTGGATAAATTCAAGTGGGAATCCAAAAATGATTGCCTTTTTCTATCATAGGATGGTGCATTATTGTGGAATCAAAATACTTTCCTCAAATCTAAAATATTGGAAAAACAAAATTCAACAAATTGTCATAATTTCAAACTCTTTGGGAAGAAAATACCTTTTAAAAGTGCACGTGTTACTCCTTGTCCCTAGTGGTTCTTATCCCTAGAAGGCTTTTAAAAGTTTGTAACCACATCTTGATTTTTTGGCAAAACAAGGATAGACAACTAAGAGGGGGGGTGAATTAGTTGTTGCATAAATTAAATGTATTCAACCTTAATCAACCTTTAATCTCAGATTTGATAATTAATAGAGTAAGCATAAATCAACAACACATTAGAAACACATAAACACCAAGATTTTATACGTGGAAACCTTATTAGGGGAGAAACCATGGTGGATGTTAGTCCATGAGATTATACCCTATTAAAAGTATAATGAAGAGTGAATAAAGAATGCACATGCATTTAGGCACACTGCCTAGAGCTCACTACTCAAAGGGAAGGGTCACTGCCTTACATAAGACAATCAGATAAAATCCATCGATAAATATGAATTGAGAAATTAGCTTCTTCATAAGATTGATTATAGTTTTGGTTAGGCACAAGTACTCTTCGATCAAACTTCTTCACACTCTAGTCTTCATTAAGATGATCTAATATTTATTCACACATTTCTTTGCATACACACACATACATACATCGAGCATACGTGAAAATGAGAAAAATAATGGTTCTTAAATATCTGCTACATGTATTTTCATCAATTACTCTATCGACCACAAAATAATAAATGAATTACAAATTGTCGGCCTCAATACATGAACAAATCTTAATGTGCACCAATCTAAGTCATTCACAACATATTGAGGAACTAAATCAACATCCTTGAATATGCCAAACAATAAAATATTAATCCATAAGGATCTGCAACATGCTACCACCATCATGTCAACCAAGAGCACACAAGGGAAAATATTTAATCATGAACACGCTTATCAATGAAGACATACCACACTAATAGAGTATGATCTAGAAACATCACTGATAATCTCAGGAGCATACACAACAATTCAATTCACCAAAAATGAATTCTCTTATCTCAATCTTGATGCATACCAATGAAACTTCCAAACAACATACTAGATAGGCTGAACAAAACACCATTTAATGCATGCCTTCTGATCATTAATGTATATAACTTTCCATCACTTTGACCTTCTTAGGTTCACTGGTTGCCTAAAATATATTTATTACAGTTTTCTCAACCTCCTCAACATATACAACCTTCAGAATCATTAGTTATAATAGTGTTGAGATCAATGACAACCACATATCAGAAACACAACCTCAACATCCAAAAATTTCCCCCTTTGCATTGATGGCAACACATGATGTGAAAAATACCATCAACACAACTAACTACTCACTTCTCCCCTTTTGTTCTACATTTCTCTCATAGAACTTCCAGTATTACTCTTTTCTCACAACTCTCCTCCTCTTTCTTCCTCAAGGGTATTTCACATTAAATTCTTCTCCCCCTTTGACATCAATGCAAAAGGTACACATGCTTTGAACCACATATCTGAATCTTCTCACTACTCCCCCTAAGTAGCAACCACCATACCATCCATCTGGAACAAGATCTGACTGTGAGTGCATGGATTGATGTAAGAAATTGCATATTAGTTTATATTAGGGGGGGAATTACCCCTAACTTTCCTCTGAGATATTCAAAAGTATCCTTAGGAAACAGTTTAGTGGAGATATCATAAATGTATTCCTTAGTAGGCACATATTCCAGTCTGACTTCTTTCTCACTTGCTTTTTCTCTCAAAAAGTAATACTTGATAGATATATGATTTATTTTTTAATGTAGCACCAGATTCTGGGAAATGTTTATGGCACTTGAGTTGTCACAAAATATAGAAATTGGCTCATCGTACTCAATTATGATGTCTCTCAGCATTTGATTCATCCACAACACTTGAGTACAATTTCTTGCAACAACAATATACTCTATCTCAATAGTAGGTAGAGAAATGGAATTCTACTTTTCACTTAGCCAAGATACCAACTTCTCCCCCAAGAAGAACACACCACCACTTGTGTTTTTTGTATCATTTGCATCTCCTTCCCAATCTACATTTGTGAAGGAATTTAAAGTAATATCATCATCCTTTGGATACCATAACCCAATGTCAACTGTTCCTTACAAGTATCTAAATATTCTCTTTAGTGCAGTCACATGTGATTCTTTTGGATCACCTTGATATCTAGCAACCATGCATAAAGAATTCATAATGTTTGGTCTAGTTTGAGTCAAATATAGAAATCCACCAATCATTGATCTATATCTTGTTTGATTAGCCTTAAGAGAATCATCATTTTGTGTTAGCTTGCATCCAGTTACCATGGGTGTACCAACTAGCTTTGAATCTTCCATGCAAAAATTTTTCAATAACTCTTTCACATAATTAGACAGAGATATAAAGATTCCATCATCTAACTAAGTAATTTGTAATCCAAATTTTTTTTTAGCTCTTCTATCATTGACATTTCAAATTCACTTTTCATTTCATCAGCAAATTTCATACATAATTCATCATCACCTTCGAAAATAATGTCATCAACAAAGACTTCAATAATAAACTCTTTATCCTTATCCACCTTGAAATATAGATTACTGTCAATAGTACCTTTATTGAATCCAATCTTCAAAAAGTATTTGTACAATCTTGCTTACTAGGCTCTAGGGTCTTGTTTGAGTCCATACAGTTCTTTCTTCAACTGACACACCATTTCCTTTTCATCAGCCAATTGAAATCCATCTGGTTGCTCAACATAAACTTCTTCTTCTAACTCACCATTCAGAAATGCTGACTTCACATATTATTGATATAATTTGTAGTTCTTGAAAGCAGCATAAGCAAGAAATAACCTTAAAACTTTAATTCTAGCAATAGGGGGAAAATTTTCTTCAAAATCAATACCTTCCATCCATGAATACCCTATACATACTAGTCTTTCTTTATTTGTGATCACTTCACCTTGTTCATTTAGCTTATTCTGAAAAACCCATTTGGTTCCAATCACATTTTTGTCTTGAGGTCTAGGAACAAGATTCCATGTATCATTTTTCTCTATCTGCATCAGTTCTTCCTGCATTGCTTCCATCTAATATTCATATTTACATGCTTCATTGACATTGCTAGGCTCAGTCTTAGATATCAGACAATATTCTTCTGCAATTGTTCTTCTAGTCTATAGACCTTTGTTATTGTCTCCTATGATCTGAATTTCAAAATGACTTCTCTTTACATACCTTCGGATTTTGGATTCTTCTGTTCTTTCTTCTGCATTTCCACTATCTTCTTCTTCAGAACTTTCTTGATTCACCAAAACAATTTTGATTTGATTCTATGTCTATGCATTATTCCCATTCTCAGTATTATCTTTCTAGTCATCTAAATCATATCCAAAGTACCTAGATGATCTATTAATATCCTCATCAAATCTGAAATTTGTACTCTCAACCATCTTCTTTAATATTTTATTGTAGCACCAATAGGCTTTACACTTAGTAGAGTATCCAAGAAAGATTCCTTCATCATTTCTAGCTTCAAACTTTACTATATCTTCATCTCTTTTGATATGACATCTACTTGCAAATATTTTGAAATATTTAACAGTAGGCTTATAACAAAACCATAGCTCAAAAGTATTCTTACTAGAATTACCATTGAAATTCACTAGGTTGATAGTATACACAATAGTTCTTACAACTTCTCTCTAGTAGGTATGAGGAACATTACCTTGCAACATCATAGTTCTGGCAGCATGTAAGATTGTTCTATTCTTTCTCTCAACAACTCCATTCTGTTATGGGGTCTAGGGAGTAGATAACTATCTTTTTATTTCGTGCTCTTCACAAACTGAATTGAACTCTTAGGAAGTGAATTTACCACCTCTATCTGATCTCAAGCATTTGATCTTTAGACCTGTCTCATTTTCTTCCATAGCTTTGAAGCTTTTGAATTTCTCTAATGCCTCATGTTTTTCTTTTAAGAAAGCAACCCATACCATTCTAGAATAATCATCAATTAGCAACATAAAATACCTTTCTCCTTGTAGACTTATGATTCTAGATGGACCACATAGTGTTGGAGTTGCGAAGATACAACTTCATAGCAGCCCAAAGATCTTTGCAAGAAAATAACCTGTTACAAGGAGAAGCAAAGAGAAGCAACAAAGGAAATCATCAAGAATGTGGAGCAATGTATTCACCTAAAAATGTAAAATGAATAATGATACAAAAGATATTTTTCAACCATATATAGATGAAAACCCTAAAAAGGAAAACCCTAGGCTTGCACAATAATAATTAATAAAGTAATTAATTATTATGTACCTAATGTTAGCTTAAGTGAAAAAGAGGTAAAAGGGAACTTTACGTAATTAAACAAATATGATTTAATTAATAAAGTAAATGTACAATTACTCTAACACCCCCCCTTAAGATAGACATAGGGAGAAGCTAAAACCTAGAAGAAGCTATTGAAAGAAAAAGCAATGGGTCCCGACAACAAGGCCAGATCAGGTACCCAAGTACAAACAAATCTGTATGAAACAAAGAAAAGGAGAAAACCTAGTGGGAAAAACTCCTCTCCAAAAAAAGATAGAACAACATGAAGGAAGGAAGGCCTCATAAAGACCCCCCAAGGACAACTTCCTTCACCCCAAGCATAGAGCAAAACTGAAGATAGCGCGGAGATGCAAAAGGTTTCGTGAAGATGTTTGCAACCTGTTTGGCAGTGGGAACATACTCCAAGATGAGAGAACCATCCTAAATCAACTATCTGATGAAATGCATATGAAGCTCAATGTGCTTTGTCCATTGATGCTCCACTGGGTTGCGTGAAATGTGTATAGCACTTTGATTGTCACACCAAAGAATAGTGGGACTATCAGGAGGAAAACCAAACTCAGTCATCAACTGACGAAGCCATAAAATCTCTTGACTAGCGAGCACAACAGCTCAGTACTCAACCTCTGTAGATGATAATGCATGAGAAGTCTGCTTCTTGCATGACCATGTGATAGGACCAGAGCCAAGATAGAAAACAAAGCCAAAATTAGACTTCTGATCATTGGCATCACCAGCCCAATTTGAGTCAGTGTAGCCAAAAATGTTAGGATCCCCTAATGTGTAGTGAATTCCATATGAAGTGGTCCCCTGAATGTACCTCAAAATATGCTTGGCAACTTGCTAATGACTCTCGTGAGGATCATGTGAGAATCGAGAGACAAGACCAACCGCAAAGGATAGATCAGGACGAGTGTGAGTCGGGTACAACAAACTGCCAACCAATTGCCTCTAAAGTGTAGAATCTACTGAAGGAGTGGGGCAAGTAGTAGTCAAAACAACCCCTAACTGAAAAGGTGTGCGGGAAGGCTTACAATCAAGCATGCCAAAGCACTGAAGCATATCAAAAGAATACTTCTACTGGTAAATGGAGATCCCCTCTGAAGACTGAATCACTTGAAGACCAAGAAAATAGTGCAGAAGGCCAAGATCTGTCATCTCAAACTGCTCCATCAAGGCTAACTGAGAATTCTGAATCATAGAGGATGAGCTACCTGTGATGAGAAGATCATCAACATATAGCACAAGAATTAGAATCTCACCCTCAAGATGCTGAATATAGACCGTGTGATCAGAATGACAGTGAGTGAAACTAGTGGAGAGCAAAAAAGAGTCCATCTTCTCATACCAAGCCCAAGGGGCTTGTTTGAGGCCATATAATGAACGCTGAAGTCTACAAACCAAAGAAACATCATGAAAAAATCTCTGAGGCTGCTCCATATAGATCTCCTCCTGTAGGTCACCATGTAAGAAGGCACACTTCACATCCATCTGAAAAATGAGCCATCCTCTAGAAGCTGCAAGTGATAGTACAAAATGAATAGAATTCATCTTGGCAACAGGGGCAAATGTCTCAGAATAATCAATACCCTCAACCTATGAGAAACCCTTCACAACAAGATGTTCCTTATACTTATCAATAGAACCATCAGCAACATACTTGGTGCGATACAACCATCGACACCGAACCATCTTTCTGCCCTTAGGAAGAGGATAGAGATCCCATGTACTATTGATCATCAAAGAAGAATAATCCTCCTCCATAGCACTATCCCACTCAGGGTGACCTGTTGCCTCTGAAAATCTCTGAGGATCCTTTGAAAGAGCATGAGTCAAAAGACTAGAACCCATAGTATGAGAATGGGTGCGACAAGTGTCTGAAGGATCACCAGCCATAGATCCTGCTGCCTCAATAGTAAAGTGAGCCCATTTGGGCCTCTGATGTGGAGCAAGTGGAGGTGGAGATGGGGGATCATCAATATCCTCATCAGAATCATCCTCAAAATAATCCTAAAGAGCTGTAGTGGGTGGAGTAGGTAGTGAAGTGGACACTAGAGACAGTGTATCAACTGGAGGAAGGCGCTCATCAAACTGAACATCCTGTCGAAATAGGACTTCTCTGGAATCAAGATCAAACCACCTGTATGCCTTAACATCCTCACAGTAGCTGAAAAAAATGAGGGGTTGACTCTTCCGCTCCATAGCTCTCCTTTGAGCATCAGGAATAAAAGCCCATGCCTCACTACCAAATACTTGAAATGATGAAATATCAGCCTTGTCATGAGACCAAGCCTCCTCAGGAGTCATATGTTGAATTTCCTTGTGAGGCATCCAATTCTTAATATAGTTGGCACAATTAACTGACTTAGCCCAAAAAGACAAATCCATGGACCTGGAATGAATCATATAATTAGCCATCTCCCGTAAAGTCCTGTTCTTTTACTCAGCAATACCATTCTGCTGAGGGGTGTAGGGAACAAAAAACTGATGCTGCAAACCATGCTCAGTGCAAAAATCTCTGAAAGCTTGATTCACATACTCCCCCCCATTATCTGTACATATCCGCTAGATAGAAAGACCAGACTGTTTCTCTACAAATGTATTGAAGACATGAAAGGAATGAAAGACATCAGACTTGTACTTAAGAAAGTACAACCATGTGCGTCTGGAGAAGTCATCAATGAATGTGAGTACATACTTGGCCCCTGAAAAAGAAAGAGTGGGAAATGACATGAGGTCACTATGAATCAACTCCAAGGGTGCCAAAGCACGAGTGGTACTTCCCTTTGAAAAGGGATCCCTGTGATGCTTGCTAAGCGCACAACCATGACAAACACCATCAGTGCAGGAAATCTATGGAAGACCAAGACCAAGTGACTGTGTACTCATTTGATGAAGATATCTATAATTGACAAGGCCCAAACGCTCATGCCAAAGCTAACTCACCGAATCTACATGTGCTGTAAGAGATGAACTTGTACCCTCAGAAGGCGCAAATCCATCAAATCTGTAAAGATGAGATGTAGTATCAACACTACTAGTAGCCACAACCAAATCAAAATTATGGAGGTCCCGAATAACCACATCATGTGGTGAGAACTCAACTATCTTACCAGAGCCAATGTGGAAAATCTAATAAATGGACAAGAGGTTCGTCGAGATGTCAGGAACAACCAAAACACCCTATAGAGTGCCCCCATCCAAAGAGACAAAACCTAAACCTAAGATGGAAAGCTGTGAAGATTCACCCACTGCAATCTATGAAGTACCACAAGAGGCAAGAGAAGTGACCAACTGCTGACTGTGAGTCATATGGTGAGAAGCACCAGAGTCTAAAATCCAAGTGGACCCATTGGTCGATGCTCGTGCAGTGAGAGCATGACCCTTCCCTGTGGTGGAAGAAGAAGACTGAGGTGAGGAGATATGTCGCTACTGCATGGTGTCCTCTAAAGCCTCTAATCATTTCCAACACCTAGAAACTGGATGACCTTGCTTGCCATAGAAACTACAAGTGTCTCCTGATTTCTCCTTAGTCTTGGAGGAAGACTCACCAGACTTCAAAGATTTCCCATGTTTCAGATTAAATGGTGGTTTAGAATCAGACTTAGGAGGCAGTTTGGAGGAATGCTCACTGCCTGCAAAATATTTCTTAGGCCTCGGTTTTTGCTTCTGTTTCCCCTTCAGTGACTAAGCAACCAATGCTTTGCTCTTTGAACGTGAGAGCATATCCATTTGAGAAAGGTGAGACTGTTCCTGAGACAAATGCTCACAAAACAAATCAAAGGTAGGCATGGTAAACTAGCACCCAAACCATCCATGGTGGAGTAGAAGGAGGAAGAAAATATCTGAAATGGACCATGAAGCTTCAAAAGAATCAAGTAAATGAACTTTGTATCTATCTTGTTCTTCCCACAAACCTGTAAAATAGTGCGGATAGTTTTGAACTTGTTCAAAAAATCCTCAATAGTGGGAAATGAATCAGGTAACAATGAAGTCAGCTCTGCTTGAATCTGTAATGCACAAAACTCATTAACAGCCCCAAAAAGTGTCTCAAACTTCAGCCACATGGCTCGAGGAGTGAGCAAAGCATCAAGGTGAAACAAAAGACTGTCTGAAACATGCATGCATAACAAACCCATAGCCTCATCCAGCTTGTTCCTATGCTGCATAATCTCAAAAAGACATTGCAACTGAGGCTGAACCTCATCTGAACAAGACCATAACCCTCATGACCTGAGTAGCCTCATCATGCAAGACTTCCAAGTGTGATAGTTATGTGATGTGAGAAGCTCAACTGAAGAGTCTGCCATGAAACCCTGCATCTGTACCTGCTTGTGTTTTTTATTATTATGTGATCTTTCAAAATAGACAGAAGATGCAGAAGGGTTTGTATTTTTGAGAGTTTTGGTGCTCTGGTTTTCTAATATAAATGAAAGAAAGCAAGAGAAAAACACCCCCCACAAAAGATAAACCCAAACCCTAGTACAAATTGAGAAGAAGGAAGCAATGCATAAGCAAA
Organism: Sequoiadendron giganteum; assembly: GCA_007115665.2. Classification (NCBI taxonomy): domain Eukaryota; kingdom Viridiplantae; phylum Streptophyta; class Pinopsida; order Cupressales; family Cupressaceae; genus Sequoiadendron; species Sequoiadendron giganteum. Next base: position 613,345,562 of record CM021105.1, read on the forward strand.
AAGTACTTCAAAAAAAATTCTTGTGTACTTGGTGAAAATTCTGATAAAATAGATCACATCACTAAATAGAGCATGTTGAGAGCTTTCCAACGCCTATTCAAGTTTAAAAATGGAGTCTGTTTGCATCTTTTATGACCTCGGAAGTGAAGAAAGAAGACCTCAATTTGACTGGTAAAAAATATCCAAATTCGTAATTTTTTTATAAAATTACCTACACCATCAGATCGGTGCCAAAACTAGCTTTCCAACGCTTCTTTCTATTTGAAAAATGGAGCTAAAATGCCCGAGTTATGCCCGATTTCGTGAGAGAGCAAAAAAAATGCCCTATTGGACCCCTTTAGCACCTGGGGGCTAAAAAAAATGGCCCTTGGTTGCCTGGGTGGACTAGGGGGCTGAAGCTGGGCTGGAGCCCTTGGTCACCATAT
>CM021105.1:613346086-613456115 GCA_007115665.2 Sequoiadendron giganteum
TCCATGGTGGAGTAGAAGGAGGAAGCAAATATCTGATATGGACCACGAAGCTTTAAAGAATCAAGTAAATGCACTCTGTGTCTATCTTGTTCTTTCCACAACCCTATAAAATAGTGCGGATAGTTTTGAACTTGTTCAAAAAATCCTCAATAGTGGGAAATGAATCAGGTAACAATGAAGTCAGTTCTACCTCAATCTGCAATGTGCGAAACTCATTGACGGCCCCAAAAAGTGTCTCAAACTTCAGCCACATGGCTCGAGGAGTGAGCAAAGTATCAAGGTGAAACAAATGACTATCTAAAACATGCATGCATAACAAACCCATAGCATCATCCATCTTGTTCCTGTGTTGCATAACCTCAAAAGGACGCTGCAACTGAGGCTGAACCTGATCTAAACAAGACCATAACCCTCGTGACCTGAGTAGCCTCATCATAGGAAACTTCCAAGTGTGATAGTTATGTGATGTGAGTAGCTCAACTGAACAGTCTGCCATGAAACCCTGCACTTGTACCTACTTGTGTTTTTTATTATTATGTGATCTTTCAGAATAGACAGAAGATGCAGAAGGGTTTGTATTTTTGAGAGTTTTGGTGTTCTGGTTTTCTGATATAAATGACAGAAAGCAAGAGAAAAACAACCCCCACAAAAGATAAACCCAAACCCTAGTACAAACTAAGAAGAAGGAAGCAATGCATAAGCAAAAAATACTTCAAAAGAAATTCTCATGTACCTGGTGAAAATTCTGATAAAATAGATCACATCACTAAATAGAGCATGTTGAGAGCTTTCCAACGCCTATTCAAGTTTGAAAAATGGAGTCCGTTTGCATCTTCTATGACCCTAGAAGTGAAGAAAGAAGACCATACTTTGATTGTTAAAAAAATTATTAAATTACTTACACCATCAGATCGGTGCCAAAACCAGCTTTCCAACACTTTTTCCTATTCGAAAAACGGAGCTAAAATGCCCGAGTTATGCCTGATTTCATGAGAGAGCAAAAAAAATGCCCTATTAGACTCCTCTAGCACCCGAGAGCTTAAAAACAGGGCCCCTGGTCACGTGGGTGAACCAAGGGGTTGAAGCTGGCGGAGCCCTTGGTCACCATATGACCAGGCGGGGGTCTCTTCGAAGCTCACGGGGGCTAAAGAGCCGACTCGGGTCGGCGAGCCCTGTGGGAGCAAGTTGGTGAGCTCGCAGGTGGCGAGCTCGGCGGTGATGAGCTCGACGATGGCGGACTGGGCGAGGTGGAGGCAGTGGCAATGGGGGGAGCTTGGACGATGGTCGGCAGGGAGTCGACGGTCGATAGGGGTGTTGGGCGGGAGGTGACTGAGCGCAGGTGGCGCAAGGGTGGCCGGTCAGTGGCCACCGGGCGGCAAAGCGGTGGTGCAACCGGAGTATGCGCGCAGCGCAAAAATTAAATCAAAAAACCTTTGTTTTTGATTTTTAAAATTTTTGCGATTTTTGCTACGTATGGCCCTAGGGCAAAAAACATTTTGCCTTCCAAATTGACTGTAACCAAAATCGATGATTTGACAGTCGATTTAGGGGTTTTTGGGTGCTACGAATCCAATGGCACTGTCCATTTGAGCCCAAAGTGAACCCAAAAAATGGAGTATGTTGAATCCACCCAAAAAAACCTTAGAACCCTAGATTTGCTTCCAATGCAAAATCTCAAAACAAGAACAAGCAGCTGCAAATTTGAAGCTCTGATACCATGTTGGAGTTGAGACGATACAACACCATAGAAGCCCAAAAGATGTTTGCAAGCAAATAACTTGTTACAAGGAGAAGCAAAGAGAAGCAACAAAAGAAATGCTCAAGAATGTGGAGCAATGTATTCACTTGAAAATGTAAAATGAATAATGATACAAAAGATAGTTTTCAACTACATATAGATGAAAACCCTAAAAAGGAAAACCCTAGGCTTGCACAATAATAATTAATAAAGTAATTAATTATTATGTACCTAATGTTAGCTTAAGTGAAAAAGAGGTAAAAGGGAACTTTACATAATTAAACAAATATTGTTTAACTAATAAAGTAAATGTCCAATTACTCTAACACATAGATCAGTATGTAACATATCTACTACTCCATTGGAATGATGTTGTTTTCTTCGAAATGAAATTGTTGTCTGCTTTCCCATCTGGCATTCCTTGCATATAGTGTTAGTAGGCTTCACTAACTTAGGTAGATCTATGACTTCTTGTGAGGAGCTTATTTTGACAATGTTATCAAAATTCACATGGCATAACCTTGTATGCCATAACTAGCTTACATCAACTTGAGCAATCAAACAACTTTCACTCGCAGAATTTAAGTAAAAAATATTACCTCTTGTCTTTGTACCTGAAGTAATCACATTTCCTGAGCTTCTCAGTATCTTGCACTTACCATATTTGAACTAAAGATTGTAACCTTTGTCAACCATATGTCCAACACTCAACAAATTGTGCTTCAAACCTTCAACATATAGGACATCACCAGTATTGCATTTTCCACCAAGAGAAATAGTGCCTCTGCCATAAATTACACTAGCATTGTTATCTCTAAATCTTACAACACCACCATCAGATTTTTCCAATCTTAGAAACTTTCTTTTGTCATAAGTCATATTATGTGATCATCTATTTTCAACCACCCACTCATCCTTCTCATCAATTCTGGTTGTAATAGATTTCTCAATTTGTTGATTACTAGCTGATTCAGTGGACACTGAACCATTTTCATTGATAGCAATGAATACTCATTCATCTTCATTTCTGATTTCTTTATTAGATTCATCATCAGTAACACCTTCTTCAGCATAACAACATTTCTTTTGAAATATAGATTTGTTAGGTTTATACTTAGAAACCCTTTTAGGACACCTTGATGCAAAATAACCTATCTTACTACAAGACAAACATTTAATAGGGAACTTTCTTTTATACTTACCTTGTCCTCTAGCTTTTCTTTTCACAATTAGTGTTTCCAGTTCTTCTAGCTGTCTTTCTTCATCTTCAATTAGTTTCATTTCTTCTTCATAGTTGAATTTTTTCCTAGAACTCTCTTCCAGATCATATCTCTGTTGGATTTTTTTGGATACAATAGCTTTGAATGCAAACTCTATCTTAGGAGAAGATTCACTAAATTCACTCAACTCAAAGGCAGCTAGTTTTCCAATTAGCATGTCTCTTGTCACATTTGTTACTGTCCTGAGCTCTTCAATACCATGAGCTTTTGTTTTGTAAGAAGTAGGCATAGATCTAAGTATTTTAGCCACAATCTCATCTTCTTCCAAGATTCCACCAACACATCTAATGTCCATCACTAGTTCATTTATCTTTTGTGCAAAAGAGAAGATATTTTCATCTTCACTCATTTTCACTCATCTTCATGTTCTCCCACTTGCCTTTCAAACTTTATAGCTTAGCAACTTTCACTAGTGCATCTCCTTCATACAATGTTTCCAAATTTTTCCAAATCTCATGTGCAGTCTTTAGTCCTATCACATTAGTTATCTCTAAATCTGTCAGAGCACTCAGCAATGATTCTATATCTCTGGTATTGGTTTATGCTTCCTTGATCTCATCAGCAGTGGAGGGACCATTCTAAGGAATAGTATATGCATTCTTTGTAATCTTCTAGAAAGCCTCATCAATGCACTTCAAATGACACTCCATTTTTACTTTCCACAGAGAATAGTTTGTACCATCGAATCTTGGACTATCCTTCTTCTATGATGTCATCTCAGATCACCTCAAACTATTATACTTCTTTAGAGGAACTAGCTCTGATACAAATTGTTGGGAAAACAAGGATATACAACTGAGAGGGGGGGTGAATAAGTTGTTGCAAAAATTAAACTTATTCAACCTTAATTGACCTTTAATATTAGATCTGATAATTAACAATACAAGCATAAATCAACAATAATATTTTATACATGGAAACCCTGTTAAGGGAAAAACCACGGTGGATGTTAGTCCACAAGATTATACCCTATTAATAGTATAATGAAGAGTGAATAAAGAATGCACATGCATTCGGGCACAGTGCCTAGAGCTCACTACTCAAAGGGAAGGATCATTGCCTTACATAAGACAATCAAACCAAATCCATCTAATAAATATGAACTAATAAATTAGCTTCTTCATAAGCCTGATTACAATTCTGGTTAGGAACAAGTACTCTTCACTCAAACTTATTCACATTCTTCTTTGCATTCAGATGATCTAATATTTATTTGCACATTTCTTCGCATACAAACATGGACATACACTGAGCATACCTTAAAATGAGAAAATAAATAATTCTTATATATATGGTACATGGATTATCATCAACTACTCTGTCGGCCACAAAATAATAAATGAATTATAAACTGTTGGCCTCAATACATGAACAAATCTTAGTGTGCACCAACCTAAGTCAGTCACAACATAGTGAGGACCTAAATCAACATATTTTAATATGCCAAATAGTAAAACATTAATCCATAAGGATCTGCAACACGCTACCACCATCATGTCGGCCAAGAGCATAAAAAATTGAGCACACAAGGAAAAATCTTCGATCACGAACAAATTGATCAACACAGATGTACCACACTGATAGAGCATGATCTAGAAACATCAATGAACATCTCAAGAACATACACAACAACTCAATTCACTAGAATTGCATTCTTTTCTCTCAGAAACACTTGCTACAATAACAGAATAATTGTAGGAACACCGAACTTTATAACTTTCTTCAATCTTGATGCGTACCACTAAATTTTTTGAACAAAATACTAGATAGGCTCAACAAAAAACCCTTTAATATGCACCTTCTAACCATCAACATACATAATTTTCCATGACTTTGACCTTCTTGGCTTCATTGGCTTCCTACAATATATTTATTACAATTTTCTCAATCTCGTCAACATATACTGCCTTCAAAATCATTAGTGTTAATAGTGTTGACATCAATGAAAACCACATATCAGCAACACAACCTCAAAATGCAACAATATCTTGATTTATTTCTCTCCAAAGTCAACATACGGAACTATTACCTTAATTCTCAAGATTTTTGCAAAATGGACCTTGTGGGATGAAAATAAATTGAGACATAGACATTCAAGTTTCAAAAGGCTAAAAAAATAAAGTGTGGATGTGGTAAAAATAACCAAATATAAGAAAGATAAAATACAATTGAACCTCACATGTGCTTGATCCCATGATTTTGCTGTAAAGTCAATGTTCCCAAATCAAATCATCATAAACACCTCAATCCAAAAGCTCATGAGGAGCATCTTTATAGAATTTACAAAGTTAGAGAGAGATCGACTTATAACTTTTACAAAGCTGCTTCAAATAACAATCCCAATTTGTACTCATTCTATTATTGTCAAAATCCAAGTCCTTTTCAACATTTTGAGTTTCTCATATAGGGAGTATATCGTGTGCTTCAATATCGAGGCCTTATAAAAGGAATTCTATCTAAGTCGAATCTAGGATCAAAATCAACACTTTCATCCATCCCCCAAACATGAATTAAATCCCACCTCGCAAACAACTGTTGGAATCTTTGAAAAATCATTCATGCTAGAATTTTGGTAATCCTTCAAATCAAAATTAAAAATCATCCAATTTGACTAAATGTGTGTGGATGAATCGTTCTTCATATACTTAGTTAAATTATCACCTTATGGATAAATATTATTCCAAGATAACATCCAACATACTAGGTTTTATGAGTTCATTATCCAAAATCTAAATCAAATCCAAATCAAATCCAAAATCAAAAATCAAAAAGCCAAAAATATCTAGTATCCCTCCAAAGTTCTTAAGAGTTAAAGCCTTCATACTATCTATCTTTCATTTATCCCATTCTCATTATTTGGTCCTTCAAAAGAACTTATATTTTATTCTTTGTACCTAAAGTTTAGACCAACCTAAGGAATTAGAGGTTTTCTTCCCATATGAATCTAAAATTTGAGCCTTATTTTATGGTCCAAACTAGATCTCAAAAAAATAAAAACATGGAGAAAAACAAAGAAACATCCACTTCAAGTGATTTAGTTAAATTGAACTAGAATTCAACCCTAGGATATCCATTGACCTTCCAATCAATTCTCGTCCAATACCTCAAAATCCTCAAGAGGGAGATTTCCAGGTGGAGGATATCACCAACAATCCCCTAGGAATGACTCAAGATGAAATCATGGAGATGGTGAGTATGTGCAGGATCATCATGCAAAAAGCATGCCCTTAAGTGCCAATAAAATTCAAAAAATCAGAGTTAGGCAACTTGACGTAAAAATTTGAATAATTTATCTATATTATTTCAAAAATATGTAAGAATAGAATCTATATCAAATTGAATGTAGTTTCTAAACTACTAGGTTTATTTAAAAAAAATAAAAATCTATCTGGTGAAAATTTGAAATTTCAATGCAGTAGTACTTAAATTTCAGGGAGAAAATAAGAAGTAGGTGTCTGTCTGACCACCCTAACCACAATAAAATGATAATATTTTTTTATAATATTTTAGATATAAGTAGGGGACTCATGTCCCGATGTGATGCATATTTTTTGTAATTTTTTCCAAATAAATAATTAATTATGATTTTTTTATTACAACTTTAAAAAATATAAAAACTCATATGTTTGACCACCTTAACTTGGTCAAAACTTCATGAAATTCAATTTTTTTTTTTAATCCTATAGTATGTGAAGCAGAATGCGATTCATGTTTTGGATTCAAAAAATGTGATACCGTTTGAAAGCTATATTTTTTTTTCAATCAACCTATCAATCGGGACTTTAGTCGTAATTCAAATAGAAAATGAATAATAATAATTTATTAAATTCAAAGTAAATAATAATTTATATTGGTGGAAAGATGAGAATCTCCTTTAAAAACACTTTTTGTTTCATCAATTTTGGGTAAAAAAAAAGTTTTCAGCCACATGGGCCATCATATCACTTAGATATTGCCACTTTTTGGCCCATCATGATCCTGCACATACCCTGGTCCAAAATCTTAAAAACTACAAGATTTTTGAACATGTTGATGAGACTAAATCATTCATAATATATACTAGCATTAGAAAAGGAAGGGGCTAAAATCCCTTCTGATTATTATGTAAGCACTATCATGGAATCACCTTTTGGGATTATGTCACCAATATCACTCACACCATCTTTACAAAACATCATTCAACCCATCCCACAACCAATATCATCTCTTGCTCCAAACCAACCAATGACTACCAAGGGAAGTTCATTGCTTCATGTGCTTTAAACAAATCCCCTTGTAAGTAATAAAAAAATTAGACACAAATACCGTCCCTCAAGGCCCAAAGCATCTATATGTTCTTGAACCACCAAAAATGTATCTATGGTCCTAGGGAAAAATGATTCATGTAATACCCCTCCATTTTGCTCTATTGTGCGAACTATGTTGTTTCTCTTTTATGCTTTAGTTTTGTGTTGTACTTTGACTATTTACTTGGTTACAGTTGATCACCGTGTTATCGTGATATATCTTGATGTGATGATATTATATTTTGATGTGATTATTATGGCATGTTTGGAATTAGCATAAGTGGGTATTTTAATTTATGATGTTTCATACTTTCGATTATACTACCATGTTAGATGCATTAGTTAGTACTACTGTATTGGTGAAGAGGATGAATCTCATCACTCGCTTGCGAGTGCCCTACGATTTCGTGATTCCTCTTCACAGTGTGCCTTATTTATGACATATTATTGCATGTGGATATATTCTTTGTTCGTAGGTTGACAGGTATAGGACATCGAATCCACCTGGTTTCACAGGTTCGAGCGTGTCCAAGGCCCAACGACATTCGATTGGGAGATAGTAGCTAGGATTTCCATGCCGAGTCGTCACCCTGGTCGTAGTGTGTTGTCGGTCCGAGTATGGTCCAGTGGTTCTATTTGATTCCTTTTTGTCTGGTTTCAGTTTATTTTGGAAGTTAGCATAATGTTAGAAATGTGATTAAATTATTGAGTAACTTAATTTAATTAATAAATATTTTAATTTTATTGTAGATTTATTTTATTAATTGATTAAGTTATCTATGTTGAAATGATTTACATTATTCATTGTGGAAATGCATGCATATTTAAATTGGAATCGGAAATTAGGAAAATGAATTAAAAGTCAATTTAGAAATTTGAAAATTCAAAAATTCAAAAAAAAATGAGATATTTCCTATTTTGTTTTCTAGAATTTATGAGGGTGAGTGTAGGATTTTTGGAAGGAATTAGCATATCTTTGAATTTCTTCACAAAAATGAAAAATGGAGTTTTTGGAGAAAATTTGAGAAGAGAAGGGGAAGGATTGCTAAATTTTGTGGGTTTGGAGAAAAGGCTCAAGGAAACTGCAGAGATTAAGAGGGTTTCATAGCACCATCAGGTTCTTCATCACACTTCAAGAAACAATAGGTTCTCATCTTGTTCTAATTGAATTTTGCTTGATTCAAAGGCACATGTGTTGTAGGGAAAATAGTTGTAACATGTTGATTGTGTGCAAACAAATCTGTTTGATATCTTGCTTTCAAAATTGGAATAGGATTGTTCAAGTTGGAAATAATTGCTTGTTTTCAAATTGCTATTTTCATTTTGTTTGTTCTCAATTTTTTTATCCCTCAAATTGTTGAGTTTCATCCTTGTTTGAATGAAAATTATGTGTATATGCACATATATAGCCTGATATATATATGTGCATATACTTCATATATTTGTATATTTGATTAAATTTCCTTTTGGTAATGTTATGCTGGCAAAATTTTAATAATTTTGGCCAGGTTGGAAATTTTAAAGAAGCCTGTATATTTCTTTAGGATTCTGGTTTTTTTCAAAAAAAAAAAACCAAATAAAACCAAATAAAAGTCTTTTTTTTGGGGTTTGGAAGAGGGAGGCGGTGCTAGGGGCTCACCTCCCCACTATGCCCCCCATGGGGGGCGCATGGAGAGGGAGTTGCACCCAACGTGGCCACCCCAACCCCCGCCCGCAACCTCTGTGGGAACAGTCACCGCCACTGTTGGCGGCACTGTTAGCAACACCTCCAACAGTGGGGATGGTTGCTCACACAATCGCCGCCCAACAAAAGCGCGGCACCCAAAATCCACGTCGATTCCTTGGCACACAGCCCAATGACTGATGCTTATGGGTTATAACAAAACCTTTTTTTTCAAATAAATAAAATTTGTGTCTTTTTAATAAAAAAAATCTATTTTATTATTATTATATTTTATAATAATAATAATGGATTTAATATTAATATTTAATTTTATTGTTATATTTTTATAATAATAAAATATATAGTATTTTTTTATTATTATATTATATAATTTTAAGAAATTATATTTAATATTGTGGAAAACCGTATCGGGTAGATTAAAAAATCAGAATGCATGTTTATATTGTTTGATTTTACCTATATTTAAATTGGTATTTGTTTTATGGCATGAGTTAAATCAGATTGAACGAACTCTAATGAGATGATTTTAATTAGTTTATTGTTCTTTTAAAATGTATTTTTATAAGGGTGACGGTTTGGATACTTAATAGTTTGTGTTCAACAAGTAGACTGATTTTTAAATGCTTACATCTACCTGAGGAGACAGTATTCACTTTACATCATTGAATCTTGATTCTATGGAAAAATTGGCTAAATTAGCATTTAATTATTAAATACTAGCGGGAAATAAAATAACTAGTAGCGATTTCTCCCTCATTCGAAAAGACTTATTTATTTCCGTTTATCTAATGTGATATAGTACTGGATGTTAGTGAGGGAGTGGATTTAATGAATCCAAAGTAGAGTTATTTCTCGCTTTGATTATGAACTATCCTTGTTTTCATTTGGGAAATGTGGGTTTTAACATTTAATCAAGTCTTCTAGCTGGGTTCTCAAGCTTGTGAGTTGTCGTACTGTGTAGTCAACCTTTGGATTACCTTGAGTAGTACGTAGCCAGTTTGTTTCCTTGGTTATCACGAAAGGGAGTGTGTTGACTTTATGTCATTGTTAGGGATGTGATATCCTTGCGTAGCACTTGTGTACCCTTGGGTTGTGGAGTTGTTCCACGTGTCATCTGAGAGGAGTAGCTTGTAACGAGGGCTAGCACATGAAGTGGTGCCAGGATAACTCGTTGTAAGATAGTTAGTCAAGTGATAACTAAAACAATACTTAGAGGATTAGGACTAACTTCTCACTAATCAAGATAATTTTTCCGCACTCATAGAGACAAGGGTTCGTTTAGACTTGGAATGAGTGGGAAGGCTTGGAATGGCAAGGTCATCTATCTTGTCTGTACAAAAGGTATTTTATTCTGCATGAGTGAGTATGGGGGATGGGATTTAGTAAAGGTCACCAAGATAACCTTTTCTTGTGGGGGTTAGAGCCTATGAAGATTCCTAGAGGATAACCCATGACGAGCTGTGCGATGACACTCTATCTAGGACAATAGTTAGTACTTGTTTATTGTGGGTATGGTTTCCTTAACATACCTTGTGTTACCATAGTTGGTATTCGATTATTATGCGTATGGTTCTTTGAATATACTTGATCTGCTTTATATCTGGAAGAAATGTAACCATGTAGAGTGGTACTTGTGTTGTACTTGTGTTGTACATGTGTTTGGTTGTGTCAGTTCGGTTCAGCCCTGTGTTAGCCTGTGTCTAGAGGTAGATTGTCTTGGCTAGGATTCCTGGTTACTATCTCATAGCACGGGGGATGGGCCTTTGGGTTCCACTTGGTTGGGTGGCATGCACCTAAGTCCGTTGGGTTCTTTCTTCATGTTCGTGTGGATGAGACTTTCAGTTGGAGAGCTCGTTAGTTCAATTTCAATTGATTTTGTAATTTATTTCACCCCTCAATTGTTATCGAGGTGGAATTTGTAATTGTAATTATGATTATTGATCTTGCCTCATTCAGGGAATGAGAGTTGTAACCTTATTGTTTAATGAACGGTTTATGGAAATGGAAAGTTAACTTTATGCTTGTTGTAAATTATCTTATTGGAATGTATGTGTTTAAATTATTAAGTAAATAATTGACATGGTTTAATTCATGTTTTTGTTGTGGTTCTATATAACCTCTGTCTCGTAACCTTAGAGGATGTTGGCATTAGTTAGTGGACTTGCATTTTATTTGTTCTTACAAAAAAAATTTAGCCTATTTAAATAGTTGTTTGCAACTTCCTCTAGGGTTGCATGGTGGGGCGTTACAATTCCCCTTGTTAGGCTCTTAGGGTTTTTCACCCTAGGAGCACTTGGTGAGATAATTGCACTATTTCCCTAGGTGGATACAAGGGTTTTTGATGGTTGCATTCAAAGGGCGAAGGTTGATTGATGAAGGTTGTGATAAGTGTGTGTAATGTGTGGCTGAAATTGAAAGTAAAATGATACTAGTCTAAATGTATGCAATGTAAATGAAACTAAACTAAACTAATGCAAACTAACTAACTATATGCCCTATATGAGAGTAATTTGGAAAATAACAGAGAAGGAAACAAGGGGTGCACTTGGAAAAGTGATGTTGCAGATGAATTCTCTTGGGAACCTCTGGACAATGTCCACAAATGGTAGGACACTTATCCCAAGTGCGACGACCTAGTCCTCCAACCGAGAAACTTTACCAAAATAGGTGCCCAAAAATGTAGAAATGCTTTTCTAGGCCTAGCACAGGGACAAGGTCACCAATAGGGGTGACCTAGTCCTCTTGTAGCTTTTCAAGGAATTAGGGTTTGACTATGTGGGTCCCGATTGATGTTTCCCTTTTCTGCAACAATCTGTGACATAAACTCTTGAAAGTGACATGTAGCTTCTCTTCTTGCTTCTTCTAGGGTTTGAGACTTGTATATAACTTGAGGAGAATGTTTGTACTTATTGCAACACTTTGTACTTCAGAAAACCTACATGAAAACCTACAATCACATGCAAAGACCAAGAAAGTATTGGGGTTAGGAAATAGGGGTTTTCCTAAGTAAAACCCATTTGTAGGTGATTAAACCAAAATGATATGAAAGAAAAGGAAGGTAAGATTGAATAATAAACTTGATGGAAATTCTTACCAAACCTTTGTTGTTGATGGTCTACAACATGCAATCTAGCAACACCGCTGGGAATATCTTGTAAAACCCTAATTCTTGTATGCTTGCTTGCGAAGTCTTAGATGCTTGAGCACTTGAGAGGAGAGATGTAAAAAATAAGCTTGGAGAGAGAGTAAAGTGAGGATTAAAACCCTTATTTGTACATGTGAAACCCTAATTTTCCCGAGATGCAACCTAACAGGCTGACCCTAGGGTTCAGGAAGCAAGATTCCCGTTGATTTTTATTTAAAATTTGAAATTTATGCCTAAAGGGACTAGGTTTCCCAAAGTGGCGATCTAGTCCACTTGGGAAAATTTAAGTGGTGGTCGGGAATTCATTTATGTTTAGGGTATGTGCAAGATCATGATGGGCCAAAAAGTCATGATATGTAAGTGATATGATGGCCCATGTGGCTGACGACTTTTTTTTTACCCAAAATTGATGAAACAAAAAGTCTTTTTAAAGGAGATTATCAGATTTCCACCTATATAAATTATGCTTTACTTTGAATTTAATAAATAATTATTATTATTTTTCATTTTGAATTACAACTAAAGTTTTGATTGATAGGATGATTTAAAAAAATATATAGCTTTCAAATGGTATCACATTTTTTGAATCTGAAACATGTGTCACATTCTATGCTTTGCATACTATAGGATTAAAAAATATATAATCGAATTGCATGAAGTTTTGTCCAAGTTAAGGTGGTTAGACATACGAGTTTTTATATTTTTTCGAAGTTGTAATAAAAAAAATCATAATTAATTATTTACTAGGAAAAAATTTATAAAAAAATATGCATCACATCGAGATATGAGTCCTCTACTTATATCTAAAATATTATCATTTTATTGTGGTTAGGGTGGTCAGACAAACACCTACTTCTTATTTTTCCCTGAAATTTTAGTACTACTGCATTAAAATTTCAAATTTTCACAAAATAGATTTTAATTTTTTTTAAATAAACCTTGTAAGTTAGAAACTACATTAAATTTTATATAGATTCTATTCTTACATATATTTGAAATAATATAGAGAAATTATTCAAATTTTTACTTCAAGTTTCCTAACTATTATTTTTCTGAATTTTATCACCACTTAAGGGCCTATTTTTTCCATGATGATCCTGCACATACCCTTTAATGAAGTTAATCAGTTTTTCCTCCCAAAAAAAACTTAGGTTGGGACTAAAGATACAATAAAGTGGAAAATTAGCATAGAAAAAGAGTTAATTTAGGGGTGATAAGCCTAGATAAGTGTGAAAATGCATCACAACACTTTACACGACTTTGTCTTAAGGATTAGGAAGGTGTAAGGATGTATTATTTAGGTGAATTATGTTGAAAGGATCTCAGAAAAGTGAGGAAATGTGTTACAACATTTCACAACACATTAGTAAAACATCATTAGGTTATTGTTGAATTGCAAGCTTACAAGACTAAATCAAGGTAAACAAGGCTAGAATCCAATGGAAAAGTAAAAAATGAGTTAAAAAGTACCAAGGTATACACTTTTTGGTGACACATTCAGCCCACACTTTAGTGAGAGTATGAACTTACTTCAAACTCACACTAAAGGAGCTAAATCATGCATGTCGAGTGGGATCCAATGTACTCATGCTAGTAAGGTGAGATGACTCATGATCAAGCCCCCAGGATCAAGATCCCTTGGAAAGCTAAACATAAGTATAACATATCACACAAGGAGTGATGTAAAAAGGTCAAATCAAGCTTTGACCATTTTCCCATCTAGTTGTGGACCAGATCTAGGTTGTTTGTCTGAGAGAAAATGATGTACTCACTCTAGGCCGACAAGACTTTCAGTTGTTTGCTAGGTGAGAATGCCTAAAGGTGGTGAGATACATACACATGGTTGGTGTGCACTCACACACAAAATTGCGGCTATGGGGAAATTCATGCTGCTAGTTGGGCTTCCTACTCAACCATACCAAAGTTATACCTCCTGATAACTTTGATAAGGCACCGGAAAACACAAGGGTGTGGTTCATGAGACAAACAAATCATTCAATGCTTAGAATCCATGAACAAGTGTAAGATGGCACCAAAGTCATGCAAGTTGTGTTGTGCAAGGTGGCCATGTGTGTACAAATTCAAAAGGGAAAAGTTAAAAAATGAAAAATGAAAGTATTCGAAGGAGTATTTTTTAGTTCATATGAGGTTTTTGACTTAGGGAACATTGTGTGTAATGTCTCCAAAAGAGGACCAATCAAAGGATAGAAGATTCACAATATAGGGGATGCAGTGTGTCGCATCAGGCCACTAAGAGTAATATAATATGCTAAGATAAGTCACACTTATGAAGGACATTATACCAAATTCCATCCATAAAGTGAAAAACACATCACGTGAAGTGATAAGGTTGCACTAGGAAGCACGGGCAAAGAAAACACAAATGCAAATGCAAGAAGTAAAATAGCATAGTGCCAATGTATGCCCCAACTTTAAAGGGATTTCTACACACTGTTTTGTGAGCAATTGATTTAAAGTAGAGAAAGACAAAATGGAAAAGGGACATGAGAGCCTATTTGAAAAGACCAAGGCCAAGAGATAGGTATCCAAGAAAGGCTACACCATGCAAAAAAGAAGAAAGCAATTGAAAAGGGAGATATGCCCCCAAAATGAAAAGTACCAAACACATAAGGGATCTATTGATTTGGGGTTAGTATGTTTGTTGCTGCAATGTTTTTTTTAGAGAGCACAAAACTATCATCATTCCCCAAAATCCATAGAACTGGAAGAAAGACACAAAGAGAGCAAAACAAAAATGAAAAATAAGTAATTTTGTGTCAACATGGAAGATACATAGGATGTCTCAATGCTTTACATCATCCCCAAAACGTACCATATAAAGCAAAAGAAAAAGAGCCTTAGTTTTGAGTCAACACGAAGGAGACATTGCAGTCACAATGCCTTGCATCATCCTCAAATGAAAGGAAAAAGGAAAAAATAAATAAAAAGAGATTCATTTGTGTCAACATGAAGGATACATTGTGACCTCAATGCCTTGCATCATCTCCAAATGAAAGGAAAAAGGGAAACAAAAAGAATAAGAGATTCATTTGGGTCAACATGAAGGAGACATTGCGGTCTCAATGCCTTGCATCATCCTAAAATGAAGGAAAAAGGAAATGGAAAAGGAAAAGAGGTTCATTTGGGTCAACATGAAGGAGAAATTGTGGTCTTAATGCCTTGCATCATACCAAAATGAAAGGAAAAAGATAAAAGGGAAAGGAGAAAAGGAAAAAAGAGAAAAGGCATGCACAACACATAGAAGAAGAGAGATACATATAGAAGAATGTCACAAAGAGTGAGAAAAAAAAAAACATAATAGGGAATACACGATACTTAAATGAAAAAAGGAAAAGGGAAAAAAAAGGACTAGTAAGGCGCAAGTGCATTACTCTACAAGTAAGTCATCTACCCCCCAATATTGCTTAGTATAAAACTTAGGAGGGTGACTAGCGAGAGGAACAACAACAATTGCCGAACTAGCATCAAGATCAATGCTTTTCCTAGGAGAATTCTCATGGATGCTCATGGAAGAGGAGAATAGTGAATTCAAGGTTTTGTGGACCTCTTCATCGATGTGATGATTCTCATCGTCATCATCATCATCTAAGTTGATGACAATGGTGGGGCGTATGCCATTATCAATCATGGATTGTAAATGAGGGGGTGTGGGAGGTATAGGATCTGGTTATGGGGGTGGAGGAGGAGGATCAGTAGGCATGGCCTCAAGCATAGGTGGGTTGGGATCTTCAACTTGTTCTTCTGCATGAGATGGGTAGGTGAGAGCATGACAACGACGTATATGCTTCTATCTTCTTTATTCCTTTATGATTTTTGGTAAAGGTATGCGGGGGAAGCTGTGGGACGATCCACCATAGGTTGTGTATTGTCTCAGAGAGGAGGGACAAGAGGAACAATGGGTGGTTCATGCACCTTCTCTTTAGCTTTATAGACTTGTTTAGTGTAGTGTGGGAGGATGAAGTTACTATCATGATCCCTAGGCCTCTTGGATGATGTGGAGGAGGTTTCAAGAGTAGGTTGGCTAGGCATATCAAATTCGAGTGGCAACATGGCTACTTCAAGGATGGGTGAGTCTGAGGTAGAGGGAGGTATGTTGCACAAAAATAGCTGAGATATCTTCTTGGCTTTGAACTTTTGATAATCAATGAAGAAGAAGTCTCATCTAGGGGTGATGGGGTCCATAGGTTTAGGCCAAAAGACATCCAAGGAAAAGTTACCCTTAGAGGATAACGGGTTAAAACCACTATGGTGGACAATAAATATGTCATTTTCAATAGGAAACTTCACACACTTGTGAATGATGGATGGGACCGCTTTCATAGAATACAGCCATGGATGGTTAAGTCATAAACGAAATCGGTTCGACTGAGGAATAATTGAAAAGGTAACGTCTAGTGTTTTTGGGCCTATTTGCAATGGGAGGGTAATCGATCCAATCGCCGGGCATGCAAAACCATTATGTGTTTTGACCCACATAGTAAGTCAATTATAGATATCTTGATCAATATTATGTAATACTAGTAACTATTTTGTGATGAAATTCTCACCACATGTAGGATCTATGAGTATCCCATTGGTGGGCTTATCATAAATGCAACCAGCTATGTAGAGAGGGTCGTCAAGAAGGTTTCATAGTATATCTTGTACAAAGAAGGATATCTCAAGAGGTCCTTTGGTTGGGCCCTTATGAGCGATAATGTCTGTTGCTCCTACAATTTCATTAATATGTGTGACATGGGTAACTTGGGAAAGAGAAGCAGAATGTAAATATTGTGAATCAAAATTCATGAAATCAAGTGGGGAAGTTTCAATTGGTTTGAAAAATGACACATTATGATTGGGCATGGGGTTGGTAAAGATTTGAAATTTTTTATTAGGGGGTGCCATAGATTTATTTCTTTTAACATTAATGCTTGCAACAAATAGACATCCTGAATCAATTAGGTCTTGCACTATGTGCTTTAGATGCTTGCATTGTTTAGTGTCATGTATGTTTTGGTGATGAATGTAACAATAAGCAGTGGAATTATAAGAAGGGGGTAATGGTTTTCTAGGATTAGGTGTATGGATAGGAGGTAGGGAAATAAATTGTTGCTAAAGTAGTTGGGTCATGGTATTATGAAGGGTGTTGGGAAAGGGTGTGAAAGTACTCTTAGGATCTTTGTAATTAAAGGGGATTGTGGACTTAACAAAGACCACTTGGTTATTAATGGGTGGGGGGTTTGGGGATGAAGGGTTAAATTGGAGAAATCCTTTGTTCAATTTACGAAAAGGCTTGGGATTGGATTGGGAAGATTTATCGGACTTGTCATCATGACTAATAGTGGACTGTGAGTCATGACTGCTAGAAGAATTATGGTAGTCACAGAGTGCTTGACACAGGTGCATAAAGTAGCAAAACTTCATGAGAGTAATTTTATCTTGAAGGGATATTACAAGGATTTTGGTAAACATCTTTTGTAGATGGGTATTTGGTATCTTAACATCAATCAACGATTAAAGAGCTTGGTAACAAGAGATAAAATTTGTTATCTTCTCGGTATTAGCTTGTTTACATCTCATGAGGTCTGCTAAAGTTTTCATTGGAGGCATGTGAACTTGAAAGTGATTAATTAAGGAATCCAATAATTTTTTGAATGAACTAATGGAATTATTAGGTAGGGAGGAGAACCAATCTAAGGTTGCATTCTTAATAGCTCTTGGAAATAACTTAGCGAAAAACTTGTCATCAAGAGTGAAGTCACTACAGAGGGCATTATAGGCATTGACATGGTTAGAAGGATCACTCTTATCACCATACTTTTTTGAATCTAGGAATCTCTATTCCTTGTGGAAAGGGAGTGTAGATGATGTCAAGGGACAATAGGTTACTACAAATGTAGTGGGAGGGAGAGCCATATTGGTTCTGGTTAATGGTGGATTTATGTTCTTGCATAGAAATTACAGTGTGAAATAGTTGTGTAATGAGAGGGTCACTGTAAGTGTTATGAGGTGGAAGTGAGAGAGGTGAAAGTGGTGGAAGGGGAATTGGTAGGGATAGTGAGGGTAGGGACAATGGAAGAGGTG
Source organism: Sequoiadendron giganteum (assembly GCA_007115665.2). NCBI lineage: Eukaryota > Viridiplantae > Streptophyta > Pinopsida > Cupressales > Cupressaceae > Sequoiadendron > Sequoiadendron giganteum. The sequence continues at coordinate 613,364,307 of CM021105.1, forward strand.
AGGCAGTAGGATGCCACAAGAGAAGTAGGGTTGCTAGTGGTGATGGTGAGGGGAGGTACCACATTACTAACCTGTTGCATAGTGGTTGCCACACTAGGAGGTGTATAGGCCAAAATACAAGCAATAGTTGAGGGGGGAGGAGTAGAAGGTCCTCCTTGGTCAGAAATAGGAGTGCGTTAGTGAGATGTCTTAGGTGCATGTTTTTCATAGATTTCTACAATCCTCTTCATGACATGTAAGCCATCATCAAGATCAAGTAAACAATGTAGGTGTTCAATGGCAGGGATAGTTGTTCCTGATATGGGTTCAAATCTGACTTCATGTTGATAATTAGTGAGATCAACATGGATATGGAATATATTATCATGTGGGAGGTCATGGTTATCACCAGTTGTATCATCGAGGTGCAAGGAATTACTAAGGATAGCTTCTAAGCCTAATGTACCATTGTCAATACCAAGAGTTGAAGTTGGAGGGATGCCAAGATCTACAACAAGGGTGTTGTTGGTAGATGCCATGGTCCGAGAACTTCTTCTCATAATTGTATCGACAAAGGAACAATAAATGCTCAGACATGGTTCCCAAAGGTAATGTAAGAAAAGGTGACAAAAGGTCTTGGAACTAAGATTCTGGAACAAAACACAAATAGGAAAAATCAGAAAGCTGTAAAATAAAAAAAATTGGCCAATTTCTAGGAATTTGATAGAAAACAGTGTCAAAGGACTAAGTCACCCAATGTGGTGACTTAGTCCTAGCAGTGTTATTTTTGAAAAATTCCTAATTTTTTAGCTAATTTTTATGGTTTTTTATATATTTAAGTGCAAACAAAAAATAGAAATTCAATTTATTTTTTTGTGTTTTCTTGCAAAAAATGCAATGCAAACTACAATTCTATCACAACTTTTCACTAAATGCACTTTTTTCACTAACCCTAGGATGTAAACAATGCAAGATTTCAATGCAATGCAAACTATCTCTAAGATGAAATGCAAAAATTAGAAAGCTATCTAATGGTCTACAGTCGGGTTCACCAAAATGAACCACAAAAAATGTATCTTTGGACCTAGGGCAAAAGGATTCCCCTTGCTAGGCTGTTAAGTTTTTCACCCTAGGAGCACTTGGTGAGAGAATTGCATTTGTTCCCTAGGTAGATACGAGGGTTTTTAGCGGTTGCATTCAAAGGACGAAGGTTGATTGATGAAGGTTGTGATAAGTGTGTGTAATGTATGACTGAAACTAAAAATAAAATGATACTAATATAAATGTATGCAATGTAAATAAAACAAAACAAAACTAATGCAAACTAACTAACTATATGCCCTATATGTGAGTAATCTAGAAAATAACAGAGAAGGACATAAGGGGTACACCTGGAAAAGTGATGTTGTAGATGAATTCTCTTGGGAACCTCTAGAAAATGTTTGAAAATAGTGGAAGGACACTTATGCCAAGTCAGGCGACCTAGTCCTCCAACTGGTAAACTTTGCCAAAACAGGTTTCAGGGAAATAGGTGCCCAACAATGCAGAGACAATTTTTCGAGCCTAGAAAAAGGACAAGGTCGCCAATAGAGGGGACCTAGTCCTCTTGTAGCTTTCAAAGGAATTAGGGTTTGATTTTGTGGGTCTCAGTTGATGTTTCCCCTTTTTGCACCAATCCATGATAGGAACTCCTGAAAGTGACCTATAGCTTGTCTTCTTTCTCCTTCTAGGGTTCGAGGATTGGATGTGACTTGAGGAGAATATTGGTACTTCTTGTAACACTTTTTACTTCACCAAACCTATATAAAAACTTGTAATCACATTCAAAGACCAAGAAAGTATTGTGGTTAGGAAATAGGGATTTGCTTTAGTCAAAACCCTTTGTAGGTGATTAAACTTTATGGAAATGCTTTAAAAAAAAAATTTGTTGATTGTTTGCAACATTGAAGAGAAACTCCACTGAATATAGCTTATAAAACCCTAATTCTTGTATACTTTATTGTGAGGTCTTGGATGCTTGAGCACTTGAGAGGAAAGATTTAAAAAATGAGCTTTGAGAGATAGAGAAGTGAGGATGAAAACCCTTATTTGTACATGTGAAACCATAATTTTCCTGAAATGCAACCTGATAGGCCGACCCTAGGGTTTAGGACATAATATTCCCATTGATTTTTATTTAAAATTTGAAATTTATGCCCAAAGGGACTAGGTTGCCCAAAGTCGCAACCTAGTCCACTTGGGAAAATTTAAGTGGTGGTAGGGAATTAATTTATGTTTAATGAAGTCAATCAATTTTTCCTCCTGAAACACACTTAGGTTAAGACTAAAGATACATTAAAGGGGTAAATTAGCATAGAAAAATGATCAATTTAGGGGTGATAAGCCTAGATAAGTGTGAAAATGCATCACAACACTTTACAACACTTTTTCTTAAGGCTTACGAAGGTGTAAGGATGTATTATTTAGGTGAATTATGTTGAAAGGGTCTTAGAAAAGTGAGGAATTTTTTTACAACATTTCACAACACCTTAGTAAAACACCATTAGGTTATTGTTGAATTACAAGCTTACAAGGCTAAATCAAGGTAAACAAGGAGAGAATCCAATGGAAAAGGCCAAAATGAGTTAAAAAGTGCCAAGGTATACAATTTTTGGTGACATAGTTCCACTCACTTTTCATGATAGGAATAATGCATCAACCTTCTCGGCAACGCCGACATACCCTCTTGGGACACAAGTGTCTCTCCCCATGGTATCACAAGAATAATGGGGTTTATCTGGACAAGAAGGGATTTTTGATGCTTGATTGTCACTTCCTCAAGGAAACATACCACCTATACCCCCAACATTTCCCCCACTAACATCAACATCCACATCAATCCAAGGTTTAGGGAAACCCCCTTTACCCAACATACCAAACCAAAATCAAACAAATCAAATCAATCTACCAATCACAAACCAAACCAACATGTCAAATATACCAAACCCTCAAGGAATTCCACTGATATTGCAACAATAGGTAGCATCAATCCAAACATCCCAATCAATCATCACACCATCTACAACACCCCAAATTCATCAAAACATGGTCCCTCAAGGACCTAACATGTCAACCATAGCCTCCACCACACAACTCATGGTTATCACTCAAGAAGCTCAAGAACCTCCTCAAAAACCCCCATCCCACACCATTTTGAATCCTCCACCTCTAACACCAAATCTAAATATGGCCAACCAATACAACATTGTCTTGCAAGCAACTCAATAGGCATACCAGAAGGCATTTCAGCAATTCCAAGCCCAACAAGGTGCACAACAAGCCCAAAAATCCGTACAAGCTACAGAAGCTTCCTAGGCTACTCAAGCAACACAAGCTACCCAAGAAAAAGCACAATCATTACTACAACAACAACAATCCCAACAAGCCACACAAGTTGCACAAGTACATGCATAAGCTCAAGCACAAGAACATGCTTAGTATCAAGCACAACAAGCTCAAGAAAAATCCTTGTTACAACAACGTGCTTACCAATAAGCTTTTTAGCAATACCAAGCCCAAGAAAAAGTAGTTGCACAAAAAGCCCAATAGCAAGCTTAATAGCAAGCCCAACAACAAGACCAAAAACAAGCATTGTTGGCAAAAAAGCAACAACAAGACCAACAACAAGCATTGTTGGCACAAAAGAAACAAAAAAACCAACAAAAACTATAGGAATATCAAGAAGTATTACTTGCACAAAAATATCCCACAAACAGACCACCAAGTCTGCAAGTCACCCCACCCATTATTCAAGCCACCACATCAACCCAAGATGCATTCATTCCACCACCTGATCCACAAAATGTTTTGTCTACTCAAATAAAAAATCTCTCACAATAGATGTTGGATATTCAGATTAGGAAAAACACAAAAACATAAGGGAATGTATGCCCTTATCCATTTGATAGAAGCATTTTGATGAAGTCATTCCCACAAGGTTTTGAGATAGTGAAATTCGACAAGTACTGTGGAACCAAAAATCCTAAAGATCACATCAAGGAATTCTAGTGTACACTACATGGAAGTTTCCTATGATGACTCTTATCCAATGAGTCTCTTCCCCAGAAGTCTGAGTGGCCTAGCCATGGAATCGTTCTCCCATATTCCTCTTGGAATCAAAAACTTCTAAGAAATTATGGATGCATTAATACAAAATTACTCATTTAACATGGGCATGGACGTAAGCCTGGAAGAGTTTTCCAATCTTAAGAAAAACACAGGAGATAAATTTGCGTCCTTTTTACAATGATGACAATCCAAAGCCAATATGAGCAAGTGGGATGTGCCAGAAGAATAACAAGTCGAGACCATCATCTCAAATCTTGAAGGTCTCTTAGCTTTCTATCTCAAAGTGCAATGCATCACCACCTATGATTAGCTCATCCCCAAAGCTCTTAACATCAAAAGAAACCCCATTGCACAAGGGGGACACCCACTTATCAAGATAATCACACATCAACATGCTAGAATGATAAACCTCAAACCTGGGCGAAGAAAAAAATGTTACCAATGATGGTGTTGTTGATTCCAAGGTTGTAATCAGTACTACAAAGCCAATTATGCAAGAAAAAACATAGCAACCTCAGAACAACAACCAAAACATCTGATGACCCAACATATCTCAACATCTAAACAACACAAAAAATAGTCAACAACGTCAATGATCAAGGTGGACCATCCATAAGAATGGGTAGGTATTTTCCATATCCCAAGGTCCAAATCCAAGTATGGAGTCACCACATGAGGTGGAAAAATCACTATCACCGGACCATCCTTACAAGCTAGAGCACCCCTGTAAACTCAAAGTCAATTTCCAATGGTTACAATGTCTTAGAGTAGTTGAAGAAGACCCCCACATAGATCCCCATCATGCAGTTATTGAAAATATCACCTACACATAGGGAAATCCTAGAAAAGAAACTAGTTGTGTCTTATGTAGCTATAGATCTAGATGTAGACAAGTTCCAAGCTATGGTCAGAAAAATCACCACCCCACATCTCCTCACATTCTTTGAATAGGATATTTCAGCCCAAACATCTCATAACTATGTGCTTCATCTTGAATTCTTCATCCATAAAATAAACTCAAAAGGTTCTTGGTGGATGGGTGTTCGAGTTTGAAAATTTTTTCTCTCAAGCTAATAAAGAATCTAGGATTCTCTAAATATATGATTGAAAAGGGAAAAGGAATTACAATTAGTTCTTATGATGATCGAGAAAGAGTGTCACAAGGCATCATTCAATATCCCATCCAAGTAGGACAGGCCATCATGGAAACTACTTTCCATGTTCTTGATCTTGTCCTCCCTTATAACATTCTTCTGGGGCGCCCATGGATCCATGGGATGAAATTTGTTTAATCCACATTTCATCAATGTGTTAAATTCCCCTATGAAAACCAAGAGGTCACAATTCATATTGACCTAGAGCCCTTTGCTTACTGCAAGAAACTAGAAGCCAAATATTATCAAATCCCACAATTTCACAAGAATGATGAAGGCCCTAAAACTCCATATGTGGATCCATCCACCTTGGCCTCCACTTATGGGATAAAGACATTCCCCATTCCTGAAATTTATGATATCAAAGCAGTTATCCAAGATAAATTATGTGGAGATTATAAGATGAATAAAAGTTCCTTAGTAATAGAAATAATACAACCAAGTAACACATCATCTCGAACATTCATAGCAGATGCCTCTAGACTCAAAGGTTGGGGAGACATAGGTCGAGAAGTGGTAGATGAAAAAGATATATCAAGTATCCTATACCAAGATGAAAGACCTATAGCAGCTCTTCCAATGGATGATGATAATAGAGGGCTATTGTTCATACTTGGAATGGGCTACAACAAGAATGAGAGTCTTGGAAAAAATTGCAACAGTCGATTAGAACCCATTATTGTTGAGAAGAACATAAAGAATATTGGCCTCAGATGTACCCCTCTAAAGATAACTATCCATGGTAGAAGTCTCCTTGTTAAAAGAATCAAATCTACTCCTCAGTTATGAGTATCCATAGGTCTACCCTGGGAGCTACCACAATAGTGGTTTACACTTTTTGGGATATCCTGATTTTTGCTGAAATCACATATTTTTTAAAATATAATGATTCAAGCCTTGAAAAATTCCATTTAAAGGATTTTATTTAAGCAGGTTTGATCAAACCAAATTGGACCAAGCCCCCTTGGATAGAACCCTGCTATTTTTAAACCTTACCTATAACCAAGTCTCCTTTACACCTATAAAAATGCTAATGAAAAACAACTTTTGATTTAGCTTTTTGCGGATCAAATGAATTCATTAAAAAAAAATTTGTAAGTATTTATTCCTTATTATAAGCTTCCAAAAAAGTATAGTTTTATTAAATTTTATTTTATTATTATACGTATATTTTATTTCTTGTGAAGGTAGGTTTTTAACTAAAAATCAAGCTCTCTGTTCTGCACATGTGAAAAAATAGTATATTATCAAAATAAATTTTTAAAAAATATGTTCAGGCTGGGCATTCATGTCCTTTATCTATTGAAAAAAGAAAAATTGAATTTTGATACATACAAAATAAATTATGTTGTATATAGTCTGCCTATGTCTCAATTGTATTTGGTTTGACTTTGAAACTTGATTGAGGAAAAATTATTTAATAAAACACTATGAAACCAAATGAACTTGTTAGATATAGTAGTTACAAATATAAATTCAAAAAAATTATAGTTTCATCCTTCATACAATTTTTTTTATGTTGTATACGGTGAGCATCACACTTTTGAAATGTTGTTTACTGATAAAAACTAGTTTTTGAAAGAGATGAAGAAAAACATGCAATTTGATTCCAAAATTTTTGAAAAAAATATATTTAGAACCTATAGACAAAGCTTCACAAATCACTAGTTTGTATCATCTACAAATTCCTCATGGTTTAGCCACTATAGGAATCCAAAAGTGAAGATTTAGTTACAAAAAATCAGTTTAGTGTCTAGTTCACCGAAAAATTGTAAACCAGTATTATGGGATCATCCCCCTTAGACAACTATACCTTCAATATATAGCTAATGTATGTAGTGATAGTGAAAAGGATCACCTCACTCACCCACCCATGTTGTTTGAGGACTCTTCCTTGTTCATCATTTCCACTGCTTCTTTTGAGTCAAACAACCAAACCCATGAATTAAATTTAGTGTATCCCCAGCTAATAGATTATGACCAATGAGGACCACCAATTTTGGACACATTCGAAAATGATGAAGCCCTCTTAGAATTCATCTAGGACTGTGAGATACTATACCATGAAAATACCATAAGGAAGGATTTGACATTTATCTAGATACACATGCATACCACAAGGAAACAATTGAATCACTCAATTGGAAAAGGGAAAATCTAAAAGTAATCTCTAGGTCTGTAAGTGAAAACCATGTTGTGGCACTTTCTAACCCAAAAAAAAAGAAAAAAAAAAGGGATGCATTTGAGGGTGAAAACCTCTCCGAGGCACCCAAGGATGAGAGATTCAATCTTCCAATTAGTTCTATTCATTAGGAGAAGTCAACTATTTTAGTAGAGAAGTGTAACCTCGTCAACTTGGGGACTGAAGAGACACCACATATAAACTTCTATGCAGAATCTCTTTTGACTAAAGAACATGAAATCTTAGCTACATTCCTAAGAGAAATATAGGTAAACTTTGCATGGACCTATACTGACATGTTGGGTATCGATCTAGAGGTTGTGGTTCATCATCTCGTAGTATATCCAGAGACGAAGCTAGTAAAGAAAAAACTAAGGAAAATGCATCCACAGAGCACAGTGTTTGTCAAACTTGAGTTGCAAAAACTCTTGGATGTTAGCTTCATAAGACCAATCGATTATCCTAAATGAATATCAAACTTGGTGCCAGTCACTAAGCCCACTAGGGGCATTCGAGTTTGTATTGAATTTAGGGATCTAAACAAGGCATGCCCCAAAGATGATTTTCCCCTTCCAAACATTCACATGATTATGGATCAAACAATTGGGCATGAAATTTTTTCACTAATGGATAGGTTCTTAGGTTACAATAAGATAATGATAGCAAAAGAGGATCAGCATAAAATGACCTTTACCTATATATGGGGTATGTACTGCTGGAACATGATGTTGTTTAAGTTGAAGAACACTAAAGCTATCAATCAAAGGGCCATGACAATCATCTTTCATGACATGATTCGCAAGTATGTAGAGGACTATGTGGATGACATACTAGCCAAGTCAAGAAAGCGACAAGATCACATAGAAGCATTAAGCTCCATCTTTGAAAGATTGGAAGAATAGAAGGTAAGACTCAACCCTGAGAAATGTGTCTTTGGGGTACAATCAGGAACTCTCCTAAGGTACATTATATCAATGAGAGGGATCAAGATATACCTAGATAAATTAAAAGCAATTTTAAAAATGGCGCCACTAAGAACTTTGAAATAGTTAAGGGGTTTGCAAGGAAGAATCCAATCCATTTGTAGGTTCATCATGTAGTTAGTAGAAAAGGCTATCCCATATTATCATATACTCCACAAGGGGGTAGCATACAAGCTAGACAAGAACTACGATAAAGCTTTCAAAAAAATCAAAGAGTACTTGCTGAAACCACTAGTACTGATGCCACCAATCTGGAATAAGCCACTAATCTTGTACATATCAACAACAGTAGTATCACTTAGGGTTGTATCAGCACAACATGACGAGATGAGGAAGTAGAGATCCATATATGATATCAACCAAAACATGGTAGGGCATGAGTTCAACTATACATTCATTGAAAAAGATTTCCTAGTAGTGGTATTTGCCTCATAAAAATTAAGGAACTACATGTTGGCCCATCAAAAAAAACTCATGTCCAAAATAGACCCCCTCAAGTATTTACTCTCCAAGGTGACACTTACAGGGCATATGGCTAAGTGGGTCATGATCCTCTCTGAATATGACATTTAATAGATAGAAATAAATCCTATCAAGGGACAAGTGAGTGTTGATCAGTTAACAGAGGCACCTATCTATTTAGAGACCCCACTTTTATCAGAATTCCCAAATGAATCTGTGTTCAACCTTAGTGTTTTAGACCATTGGAAGGTTTATTTTGATGGGTCATATACATAACATGGATCAGGAGTGGGTTTTTTCTTCATCACACCACAAGGGGATTGTATTCCTAAATCCTATAGGCTATCTTTCCCTTGCACTGACAAAATTTTCAAATATGAAGCCCTTGTGATTAGACTCAGAATACCAGTACAGTGGAAGATCACAATAATTTTTTTTGGAGATTCTTAGCTAATCATCAACGAAGTCAATAACGAACTATGAAACAAAGGATGACTAGTTAACTCCATACAATAAACTAGTCGAAGATCTCAAATAATTCTTCATTGACATTACATTTGAGAAAATAACAAGGGAGAACAATAGAGTGGTGGTTACCATGGTAATGATTGGATCAGTCTTGGATATCCCATGCAATATCCTTAAACATGAATTCCTAATAGAGCATCTTATCGTACTAGCCTTCAAGGTACCAGAATCTGAATTTTTGTGCAAAATCGTTGATCTTGGTAACCCATGGTATCATGATATATACACCTACCTATAGATAGGATTACTCCATTTTGATATCACTCTTAACCTTAAAGAACATTTGTGAAGAAGTCATCCTACATTATACGAGTAATGAGGGAACCATTTTATGATGCTTAAATACTAAGGAAGATTCAACTGCTTTAATAGAGGTACGTAATGGCATCTGTGGTTCACATTCGTGTGGTATGACTATGGCCAAGAAGCTGCTAATTAAAGGGTACTACAGGCCAATGATGGAAAGGGAAGTTCACAAACATGTCAAGAAGTTCTTGCAATGTCAACATCATGGGGACCTCATCCATGCACCATCTCAAGAGCCCCACCCAATTGTAATACCTTGGCACTTTTCACAATGGTGGCTTGATCTCATGGGTAAAATATCCCCCACCTCATCTAATGGACACAAGTTACTTATCACTGCTACAGAGTACTTCACAAAGTGGGTAAGGCCATTCCTATGACCTATATCACAGGAAAGAAGATTTCTAAATTCATCCTAAACTACCTTATCTACCACTACGGCATCCCACAAGACATTGTCTTGGATAATAGGACACCTTTCAAAAACCAAGATGTTTGAGACCTATGCTAGAAATTCAATTTCCAACATCGCTTCTCTACTCCATACTACCCCCAGGGTAACAACCAAGATGAGGCTACAAATAAAACCATCCTAAAAATCCTCAAAAAGATAGTTAATGAAGCTAGTCATGACTTGCACTTGAAGTTGAACCCCACCCTATGGGCCTATTGTACAAGTATCCACACACTAATAAGTGCAACCCCCATTTCCCTTGTTTATGGATTAGAATCCATCCTTCCCATTGAGATCGAGCTCCCCTCCCTAAGGATATCATTGCAAAACCTCATAATAAATGAAGAATATGAACTATCACAGATGAATGAACTATAAATACTAGATGAGTGGTGCATGGATGCTCTAAACCACTTGCAAGTCCACTAGAACCATTTGAAGAGGAGCTACAACAAGAAGGTTCAAAATCGATCATTTCAAGTCGGCAAGCTTTTGATGAAAGAAAATTATATAAATGTGTCAAATATAGATAGCAAGGGGAATTTTGAACACAACTAGTTGGGACCTTTTATTGTCACTACAAGCTATAAATCTAGGGCATATCAGCTATCAACACCCGAGGGCGAGCCTCTACAAGAGCCTATGAATAACTGCCATCTTAAAAAGTTTTATGCCTAAGTTTCAGGGTATAAAACCAAAAAATTAAAAAATATCAAATAATATAAAATATAAAAGAAACATTAGAGAAAATTACAATATTAAAAATGATAAAGATAAAAACCATCCTCTAGTGAAAACCACTTCAGTGGCACTTTGGGAAAGTACCTTGGTGAAATCCTAAAAATCAGGTGCCTTGTGTAAATAAGGACTTTCCATCCACCATGGTCTCTACGGTTGGTTCCACATCACCCATCGCATTCCATCACATCCTTTCATCAATAGTCCATGTCTGCATTATAGCTTGATCCTGTGTTTGTATCATGTTCCACCCTAGTACTACTTGGAACATCCCTTAGATATATTTGTCCTACCTATATTGAGGTAGTATATTGCCTTACACTAGGGGCATGTTCTTTTACATAAATTGGATCAGATTCGTGTATATCATTGTAATCTTCCTAAAATCAAAAAATCCAAAAAAAATATTAAAATAAAAAAAATCAAAAAACAGCCAAATCATATCAAAAATCCAAAATTAGGTCGAAAATAGAAAAAGTCAAAATGAACCACCAAAAACATATGCAAGAAGGGAAAGTGGATTCCCCCAATTGGTCCCTAAGTTTTTTCACCTAGGAGCTCTGGATTAGGAAATGACTCTCTTTCAGCTAATGATATGATTTATGGGTGAGTTCATTCAAAGATAGGGGCCATGTTGTGTGTGACTATGTCTAAATGAAATAGTCTAAGTGCTAGAAAAGGATAAAATAAGCTAAATGCTAATGTAAAACCCATAAAATAGACTATGCTTGAAAAAATATAATGATATGCAACCATTAAATTAAATAGCCTATGAAAGCTTATGAAACAAGATAGAAAACTGTAAAAATGGAAGTAGGCACCTAAAAAATGGTAGAGGCTAGGCTGAAGATAGTAGATTTCCTAGAAATTCTACAAAATTTGATTTTTATGTTTGATGAGACACTTGTACCAAGTTGGCTGACCTAATCTTTTTTCAGAATGATTTTGAGAAACTGATCTGAGGCCTATTTCAGCCAAATGGGTATCCAAATCCACAAAAAATCTCTAGAAAATAGGCACTCTTGGACTAGGTCACCACAAGTTGTGGGAATGTCCCTTTTTCCTTTTAGACAGATTCGAAGGGGGAATCTGTAGACCTCTACCTGCACTTCTTCTCTTAGTAATTTCCTAGACCTATAACTATAGAACTCAACTTGTAGGTGTCTTTTTGTGAATGTTTTTCCCTAGTTGACAAAGAAATTCCCAAACAAAACTTCAATCCATCCTTGAATTATTTCCAAACCTGAAAAATACCTAAATATACAAAGACACACAAAGAAGGAATAATAAAATTTTGGATGTTAGGATAGAGGGGTTTGCCTTGGTCAAATGCCTTTGTAGATAATCAAATCAAATGATGAAATAATACAAGAAAGCATGAAATATGAAATAATAGATTTAGTACCTTTCCATGGTGGTAGATTTTGAGTTTTTGCAACAATCCAGCCCTTGAATGCTTAAGTAAAGGATGTGTTGATGACTTAGGATGCAAACCCTAGCTTTCTTGAGAAAATAGGTGGATGAGGAGTGAAGAGTTGTGAATAATGAGTGTGTCTTAAAGAGAAATTAGTGTTTCTAGGCTTACTTATAGGCAATGCACCTAAAAAAAATTATTATTTCATCCTTAAGGTCAACATGAAGAAGAAATATACCAAAACCCTAACTTTTTCACGCTCAAAACCCCAAAAATGGCTCCAATGGGACTAGGTCGCCCAAGGTCGCCACCTTGGGTGACCTAGTCCACCTAGACAGGACTAATTCACCTAGACTAGTGACCTAGTCCTACAGGGGCCCTTTTGCAAGTTGGATTGTCCGAGAGCAAAGAAATCGGGTTTATATGATGATTTTGTTAGATACTTGATCAAATTACGCCTTGGGATACATAATAAGGGGTCATAGGGGCCTATTAATGATGATGTAAAGGGGTAACTTAGGTCTAGAATCCATGGGAAAGGGTCCAAATGAGTGAAAAGTGTAAAAGGCTACTCTTTTTGGTGACACATTTAGCCTCCACTTTAGTGAGAGGATGAACTTGCTTCAAACTCACACTAAAGTAGCGCAATGGAGATGGTGAAGAATGAAAAAGAAGAAGGAGGTCATCAAGCCCCTAAGATTTGGGATTCCAAGCCAAGAAGACATCAATGCAATAATAAATTCAAGGGTGAACAATTTGCAATAAAATGAGATGCATGATCCTGTGATGATGAGGATAGGAGTGAAGAAAAGTTGAAAAGTTGAAAAGTTGGATCAAGCTTCGACCATTTGTCCAGCTAGTTATGGATGAGATGTAGGCTATTTGTCCAAAAAGAGCGGGTGGTTTAGTGAGAAATTCATGCCAGTGTGTCGGCTTCCCACTATATAATGAGAAAGTCATGCCAGTGTCTCAACTTCCCATTATACGAACCATACCAAAGTTACCTTTCTTGATAACTTTATAAGGCACCACAATGATTTTGTTAATGCTTTTGAATTTGAATGTGAAGAAATTTTGCTAAAGGGGATTTTTCTTTGTTCATGTGAGGTCTTCATCTTTGGGAGAATTGTGCCTAATGTCTCCAAGAGAGGAAAAGTCAAGGTGTCAGATCATGATACATGGGATTCTTCATTCGCATCAGGCCACTTCAATTGATTGTACACTCTTGGAAGAAATCAAACCCAATGACACCACCAAGAAGAGGACACATCACAAGGAAAGAAAAATCACACCATGGAGTTTTGTAAAAGATGTCATCTATGAATGCCCCCACTTTAAAGTGGTTGCTAACACCACTTCTATTGGAAATTGCTTTAAATTAGGCAATTATAGGGGAAGGGATACATGAGAGCTAACTTGGAAATCCTTATGCCAATTCATATGTTTCTGAATTAGCTACATCATGAAGAGAGATATTATGTCACATGCGAGTCAATCTTAACACATGTCATCCACATCCCAATCTTGCTCTGATATGTTCATGAAAGGGTAATGATTAGTCTAGAGAGACAATGACAAGTGAAATATGGAGATAAGGCTACTTGACCCTATGCTCCCACTTAGTGCAAGACAAAGGTGAGCCTGAAATGGATGATGGTATGTTGCTCCTTGCAAGGGATGTAAAACATGCAATAGTGAGTATGCTATGATCCTACAACAATTACATGACAAGGAGCAACAACTAATGTTATTTATGTGGGTAGGGAAATAAAGTTTTGACAAAGTTAGCCTTGATGGTATACACTTTGTCATATATGTGGGAAATTTCATTATAACTTGGGTGATGTGAGACATTGTTCTTATGTGGGTGAAGGATTAGAGGATGCTTAGGAGGTCCAATAGGATATGGGGATCTAATGGACACTTGCGTATACATAACATTAGTGGGCTTGGGTGGATGTATCTCTAAGAAAGGGAAATTGAGTATCATTGTTTTACTATGACCCAAGGAAGAGATATTACTATTGCATTAAAGGAATGCAACCATGTTATTTTTTTCTTCCACATGTGGTAAATTCCTTAGTAGGAGAGTTTATAGGAGAACTATGAACAAGATGTTCATGACATTCATTGTTTGGTTCTACACTATTGATTTCATCGCAAGTAAGGGAATGGTCAATCGTTGAAGTGTCTTGTGTCATCATAATATCTTCTTCACTCATAGCAGAGATATTAGGAAAGGGGGGGGGTGTAAAAGTACAAATCTATGTCACACTTTTGGCCAACTTATAAACACAAGTGAATTTAGTATTTATAACTAAAAATAAATTTTGCTTGAACACGTGATCTAGTAATATTCATTCTAGATAAGTTAAATATGTCCACAAATTTTATAACTAAATTTGTTGGTTAAATGCATATGTAGCACAAATTTGAGGCCAATTTACTAAAAAAAAATATATTTGAAAAATCCAATGTCTCAACAACTCCTACTCATATAAATAACATTTTTCTAAAAATATGAAAAATACCCTTTCGTAGATCCATAAGTGTAGTTTTCAAATATATATTTATTTGAATAATTAAATTATTTTAATTTTATTTTCATTTTCACTAAAAGTAAGTTATCAACACGAATATAATAGGTTGATTACCATATCAAGGAAAATACTAAAAATTATTTTAATTCTTTTTTAAAATATGATGCCCTAGATAAAAGAATCTAGATTAAGATAGTATAATTTATTTTCTATTTTAGATAAATATTTAATAGAAAAGTTGATGTTGAGTGGATACAACCATGTTTTAATACATGCATAGTTAAATATATATTTAAAAATATATATTTACTAAAACTGCAAAAACAAATATCCATGCCCTAAAATTTAAAGTTAGAAATATACACAAATTTTGAAGGAAAAAAAGAAAATTTACTATGTAAAGCTTGACTTCTCATGTAACATCATTTTTCACCATTTTATCAACAACTAAATTACACTGTTAATTTATAAAAATCTATATTCAAATAATTGTTAAATTTTTTCAAAACAGTACAAGCATAAAATATACTAAAAAATAAACATTTTATTAGTTTACATCATTTCAAAATTCAAATAATATATGATACTTTCTAGTGATTCAAGTTTAAAATTTAGATTAGTGTTGGTTGGTTCCTTTATAAAAGTGTGACACAACTTTTTTCTTTTACTAAGGGAAAGTTGATTGTTGTGATTGTCGATGATTGCATTCTTTTCCTCGAAGGTGTCATTCTCTTGTGTCATAGTAAATATCCTAAGAGGAGATCTATTTGGAAAGTGACAAACAATAGATTTATCACATGACATGATTAGAGTTGGTGAAGTAGATTCATCCCTCATAGGATAGGCATTAAGAGAAGGATAAATAGGAATTAGATGGTTACCAATGATTGGACTATTTTGATCAAATAGACCCTTCCAAATGTGAGGAACATTAGGAAGGAGAGAAATAATGAAAAAACTCCCAATCATTGGATTGCTTGATACCAACATAGCCTTAGTTATTAAAGCATTATCACAAACAGTGGAGGTGTTGGGAGAGGATGGAAGACTAAGTAAGGTAGTAACCATGATTTTACCTTCGTGTGTTATACGATTTTTGCAAGGGGGAGGAAGAGGAAGACAAGAAAGACCATCAGGATCTTCAATGATTGTGTCTCCTTTCCACAAGATACCTTCATCACCAATGTGAGAGATATTAGGAGAAGAACACTTATGACTAAATCATGATTATCAATGTTTGCATCCTCTTGTGGCAAAGCTTTAGTGGATGAGAAAGGAGAGATGAATTCAGCAAGGGATTCATCTAACATGTCCAAGACATCACTACTAAAGGGCTGAAGAACGGTGTGAGTGGGTGCTTGTGATGTTTGTAAAGTGTTGTTTTCCTTTTGTAATGAATTTGATCTAAATGAACTAGGAACTAATGTTGAAAAGGAAAATTGAAAAATTCTAATACCATCCATAAGTGCCATGAAATGAAATATAATAGAAGCTATGCAAAATTAAAATGAAATGTAGAGACATAATGAAATGCAACTTTCTAATTTTAAACAAAGTGATTTACTAATTATACTGGAAAGAAAATATTGTGAATCCAAAATGGTATTTAAGCAATGCATGAAATGGGCCAATTTAATCTAGATTAAGTAAAATGCATGTATCAGAACGACAACCCATTAATATAAATGGATAATGGCATAAAATAGAATCTTATAAACAATGTTTTCAACAATGTAAATGAAAATTTCAGAGGCCTAAAGGGACTAGGTAACCCAGGGTGGTGACCTAGTCCTCCTGGTGATTTTTTGGAGATTTTTTTGATTATTTTGTTTGATTTTGATCGTGTCAGGGTTGTATATTGCAGACCTAAAATGAAAATGTCAAATTTTGATGGGTTTGAATGATTTAATATGCAAGAATGCAATCTAAACCATAGAAGGCAACTTAACTAATGCAAAACGCAATGCAAGCTGATTCTAGGATGAAGGAATCTAAATTAGAAAGGAAGGGATACAGACATCAGGTTCACCAAAATGAAATGAAGATTTTGGCACCTTAATACTTTCTTACACTTCTAGGGTTTGTCACCTAAAAGGAGAAAGATGGGCCAAAATGCATAATGTTACATTCAATTTTTTTAGCATTAATGCTACGTTGAGTTCCCAAAAATGAACCACCAAAAATATATGCAAGAAATGACTCTCTTTCACCTAATGATATAATTTTTGGGTGAGTTCATTCAAAGATTGGGGTTGTGTTGTATGTGATTATGTCTAAATCAAATAGTATAAGTGATGAAAATGGATAAAAAAAACTAAATGCTAATGTAAAACCTAGAAAATAGACTATGTTTGAAAACACATAATGATATGCAAACATTAAATTAAAAAACCTATGAAAGCTTATGAAACATGATAAAAAAATTTAAAAATTGAAGAAGGCACCTGAAAATTTTTAGAGGTTGGAGTGAAGACCCTAGATGTCCCAAAAATTCTACAAAATTTGATTTTTATATCTGACGGGACACTTGTGCCAAGTTGGGTGACCTAGTCCTTTTTTGGGGTGATTTGAGGAAATTGATTTGAGGCTTGTTTAAACCAAATGGGTATTTGAATATGCATAAATCTCTAGAAAATAGTCACACTAGGAATAGATCACCACAACTTGTGGAAATGTCCCTTTTTCCTTTTTGGGAGATTCAAAGGGGGAATCACATTGACCTCAACCTACACTTATTCTCTTGGTAATTTCCTAGACCTAGAACTGTAGAACTTGGCTTGTAGGTTATTTTTGTGAATGTTTTTACATAGTTGACAAGGAGATATCCTAACAAGTCTTCAACCCATCCTTGAATGATTTCTAAACCTACAAATTACCTAAATCTGCAAACACACACAAAGAAGGAAGATAAAAATATTTGATGTTAGGATATAGGGGTTTGCCTTGGTCAAACCCCTTTATATATAATCAAATAAAATGGTGAAATTGAAACAAGAAAAATGTAACATTGGACCTAGGGCAAGAGGATTCCTTCTACTAGGCCCTTAGGTTTGTCACCCTAGGAGCTCTTGGTGTGTACGAATGACACTCTTTCCACTTGGTGGTTACAGGATTTTTTGCGGTTGCATTCAAAGGAAGGGTTGATTGATGAAGGTTGAAATGAGTGTGTGTGTGTGTGTGTTGCGTGGTTTAATAAAACTAATTCTAGCTAAGAAATGTAAATGAAAGCAAGTATGAACTAAGTGCAAACTAAACTATATGCCCTAAATGTATGCAAAATAGAAAGAAAACTGGAAGGATCATAACTTGTGTACCTAGAAATTAGATTTTGCACATGAGAGGTCTCAAAATTCTCTAAAAATTGTATGAAATTAGTAGAGGGACACATACACCAATTTGGGAAAACTAGTCCTCCTATCGAGAAATTTTGCTAGACTAGGTTTTGGGGAAATGGGTACCAAAAATGCAAAAACCCTTTTCCAGGCTTAGCGCAAGGACAAGCTTACCAATAGTGGTGACCTAGTCCTCTTGAAAATTTCCAAGGATTTAAGGTTTGATTCTATGGGTCCCTGATCCGGTGGACATTTTTTAGTGAAAATTGAAGTGTTCCATTTCTCTCCAAAATCAGCACCATTAGAAAGAGGTCGACGTCCTGGTTCCAATGCAACTCAAACGAAGTGAAAAGGAGTCTGTTTGCATGAGTTATGGCCAGTCAAACCTTGGGTCAAACTGGGATCAGAGGGCGTCCAGGAAGTGAAAAAAAATGATTGTTTCATAAATCAATAAAAATAGCATCAAGTTGAAGAGCTCGTCGAGACGATTTCGGCAACGTTCGTTTCATCGAAATCCGACATCGGACGCGAGAGTTATCAGCGGTCAAAGTTGCAGTTGACTTGGACAGTGGGTACACTGATGATGTCATCATTCGTACAGCTGACGTCAGCATATGGTACGAAATCTGATGTGGACCAACCAAGTATTGACACGTGTCATGTCTGTACAATGACGTGGCAACCGTACTCCTCAGTGGCATGGTGAGTTGGCAGTTCATACATCACAGTCGGCATCAAGTCAGTTGACATGACATCTATGTGGAATTCAAGTCAGTGGACACGTCAGTTCCACGTCATTATCCAATTGGCAGACACGTTGACATGATCGGCCAGTCTATGCTTGCCATGTGGCACCCTCATGGTCCGACACGTGACTCTTGTCTGTCTTGCATTCCGCTGAGGGCTGACAGTAGTGGTTTGTTTAAGCAAATAAAAGTCGGGTGGATTCGAACTCGTGACCGGTGGGTTCACGAAACGTCCGCCGGCCATTGCGGTAGAAGCCGAGCCTTCATTCTGTGTTGAATGCGGGGCATTTTGTTGTTATTCTGTTAAGGGTTTGTTGAAAAAAATGGTGAAGCCGATGATTCGACCCCACGCCCGGCCGTTCACCAAAATCTTTACTACTGTTGCGCCACCGAAATAGCTTTGCTATATTATGGAGCTCGGTTCATTTTGTTCGATGATTATAGTCCGAATGTCAACAAATAGCCTAATTTGGCTAAACTACCCCTAACTCCTATAACCAAAGTTGGTCAAAAGACAAATATGTTGTTGTACGAATTGTTGAAGAGGTTGTAAACGACTTGTAATGTTTGGTAAAGGGGTTGTTTTTGTTGTTTTGATTGTTAAGTCTTATTTGGCTTAATTTTATGTATATAAAAGGGGGTGTGAGGGGAGAGTTGATATTCAAGTTTCTTTCAGGTGATGAAGTCTTGACGCTGAGGCAACACGGAAGAGAGGGGTCTTGTTGAAGAATTTTAAAGCCATTGTTGAATATCGGAGCCCTGTTATGCTGTCGAACTGATGGTCTTGGTGCATCATTTGTATTTGATTTTTGGAGTTAATCGGATCAGTCACTCTATTGGAGTGGACCCGGAGATGTAGTCACTTTCGTGATGAACTCCGTTATCAACTGTTTGCACTTCTCTTCTTCTCTCTCTTTTTGTCTCTCATTTCCTTCCTTTCTGTTAAATCACCTTGTTATTACTTTCATTATGTTATTTCCTTAAGTTAATTTCGATTTAATTAACTTGAAATAATCATTGTAAAAGCATTGTAAAAGTTAAGCATTTAAATACTGCAATCTAGTCTAGATCCGTATATAGATCAAGTTGGTATCAGAGCTCAGTTGACTATTATTGCAGTTATTTGTTTTTTTGAATGCTAACGAGATCCTAGATTCAGAAGGGCGAAGGCAAGCTTGAAGACTTTAATCCTGAGATCGGGAAGCGAAGAAGTTTTTTGAAGATGTCTGTTTCTGGAATGGAGGTTCCTGAAGAAATCAGTGAGCAAGAATTTCGAAGAGCATTCCTTGAGATGAAGGCTAAGGTGGACATTCTTTTTCAAGAGAGACAAGAGCGGAAAGGACATGAAGGAGGTTCGTCAAAGCAAGAAGATCGCAAAGACAAGAAAGGGAAACATCATGGAGATGGTGACAAGCAACCAGATCCACCCTCTTCTTCTTCTCCTCCCTCTTCTCCTTCTTCTCCTTCTTCTCCATCTTCTCCTCATTCTATTTCTTCTAATCCTTTCAAGAGTGGGTATAAGCCTAAAATTAAATTGGATGTAAAATTTGATTTACCAAAGTATTGTGGTGAACTTAATGCTGAAAAATTGGATGATTGGATTCAGCAAGTAGAAGTCTACTGTAGAGTCCAGAACCTATTAGATGATGTTGATAGGATCCAATTAGCTACTCTTCGGTTAGGAGGTACAACTTTAACCTGGTGGGAGAGTAAGACTAAGGCAGAAATTTCACAACATGGTAGAGTCAGTTTAACTTGGGCAGAATTTATTAATGCTCTTAAAAAGCAATTCTATCCCTTAGGCCATATGCAACAGTTAATGATGGACTGGCAAATGTTTAGGCAAGGGAAGGGTCAATCTGTCCAGGAGTACACCCATGAATTTAGAAAAAGGGCTATTGCATTAAATGTTCCTTTGTACACCCAGGACACTTTGTTGAAGTACATAGGAGGTCTGCATTCCTACCTTAGGCATTCTATTTTGGTTTTGAATCCTAACAACTTGGATGAAGTTTGTGTTCAAGCTACCCACTTAGAGTCAAGGGGTAAAGGATCTTTTATTGATAAGTTTGATAATGATGTAAAGAAATCTTCTAAGAATGCAGAGACAGGGAAAGGAAAGAAGACAGCTACAGTTAAGAAGGATGATAAACTTTCTTGCTCTCATTGTGACAAGAAAGGTCATGATGAAGAACATTGTTGGCAGTTGCATCCAGAATTGAAGCCTAAGTGGGCTCAAAGATAGAATCAGAAACAGAAAGGTAAGGAGAAAGCCATGAATGTTGTTATGGATCTTGGTTCAGATTCAGATGATGAGACTAAGATAACAGCGATGGGTCTAAAAGGTAAAGCTCATATTTCTGGCGTTTCTGTTGCTAGTTGTGCTTCTACTTCTACAATTAATGATTTCTCTGAAGATGTGAAAAGGAATGAGCTGTTTCATTTAAGGGTTGTTGCTAAGAACAGTAAAATTGATGCACTCATAGATAGTGGATCTCAGGTTAATTTGATTTCAAAAAGTGTTGTAAGAAACTTGGGATTAAAAACTACACAGCATAAGAATCCTTATCCACTAGGCTGGATTTGTGAAAATGATAAGTTGCAAGTAACAAAACAATGCACTTTGAGATTCACAATCACTAGTAAATTTGTGGATGAAGTACAGTTTGATGTGGTTCCACTGGATATCTGTGGGATAGTGCTTGGTAGCCCTTATTTATATGACAGGAAAGCTATTTTCTATAGGGAAAAGAATCATTATCACTTGTTTAAAGATGGCATATAGTATATTGTACATTCTCACAGGATTAAGACTGATCGTTCTTTTGCAAACACAGGACAGTTAAAGAGGGTAATTAATGCAAGTAAAGAATTAACTTTTATGTCTATCAGTACAGGTGGTTCTACACTTGAACTTGGAGTAGCTAACCAGGGTCAGATGTTGCAGGATGCACTTGCAGTACAGCATGAGAAAATGATGATTGAAAGCATTGATGGTCCCTTGGGTAAAAATGTTCCTGTTGTGAAGGATCGAATTGTTGTTAACTTATTCTCTTTCATTTCTGCATTGTTGTTCAGCTTGATGCTAGTCAATTTTTGTTGGTTAGTGGCTATGGCAATTGATGTAGATGCTTATGGAAGTGATAAAGTTATGTTTATGTTCAACAATATTGTTGCAGTCTTGATTATGCTTGTGAGTCAGGTATTCAGATGTACAGAGGATACAGGACAAGTGGGGAGGCCAAGTCCTCACTTAATGTCAGATTAAATGCCACTTTTGGAGGTCCAAAAGGTCTTTAGTGGGGAGGCCTAATCCAGTGGAAATTTTTTAGTGAAAATTGAAGTGTTCCATTTCTCTCCAAAATCAGCACCATCAAAAAAAGGTCGATGTCCTGGTTCCAACGCAACTCGAACGGAGTGAAAAGGAGTCCGTTTGCATGAGTTATGGCAAGTCAAACCTTGGGTCAAACTGGGATTAGAGGGCGTCTAGGAAGTGAAAAAAAATGATTGTTTCATAAATCAACGAAAACAGCGTCAAGTCAAAGATCTCGTCGAGACGATTCCGGCAACGTTCGTTTCATCGAAATCCGACATCAGACGCGAGAGTTATCAGCGGTCAAAGTTGCAGTTGACTTGGACAGTGGGTACACTGATGACGTCATCATTCGTACAGCTGATGTCAGCATATGGTACGGAATCCGATGTGGACCAACCAAGTATTGACACGTGTCATGTCCATACAATGACGTGGCAACCGTACTCCTCGGTGGCATGGTGAGTTGGCAGTTCGTACATCACAGTCGGCATCAAGTCAGTTGACATGGCATCTATGTGGCATTCGAGTCAACGGACACGTCAGTTCCACGTCATTATCCAATTGGCAGACATGTTGACATGATCGGCCAGTCTATGCTTGCCATGTGGCACCCTCATGGTCCGACATGTGACTCTTGTCTGTCTTGCATTCCGCTGAGGGCTGAAAGTAGTTGTTTGTTTAAGCAAATAAAAGTCGGGTGGATTCGAACTCGTGACCGGTGGGTTCACGAAACGTCCGCCGGCCGTTGTGGTAGAAGCCGAGCCTTCATTCTATGTTGAATGCGGGGTATTTTGTTGTTATTCTGTTAAGAGTTTGTTGAAAAAAATGGTGAAGCCGATGATTCGACCCCACGCTCGGCCGTTCACCAAAATCTTTACTACCGTTGCGCCACCGAAACAGCTTTGCTATATTATGGAGCTCGGTTCGTTTTGTTCGATGATTATAGTCCGAATGTCAACAAATAGCCTAATTTGGCTAAACTACCCCTAACTCCTATAACCAAAGTTGGTCAAAAGACAAATATGTTGTTGTACGAATTGTTGAAGAGGTTGTAAACGACTTTTAATGTTTGGTAAAGGGGTTGTTTTTGTTGTTTTGATTGTTAAGTCTTATTTGGCTTAATTTTATGTATATAAAAGGGGGTGTGAGGGGAGAGTTGATATTCAAGTTTCTTTTAGGTGATGAAGTCTTGACGCTGAGGCAACACGGAAGAGAGGGGTCTTGTTGAAGAATTTTAAAGCCATTGTTGAATATCGGAGCCCTGTTATGCTGTCGAACTGATGGTCTTGGTGCATCATTTTTATTTGATTTTTGGAGTTAATCGGATCGGTCACTCTATTGGAGTGGACCCGGAGACATAGTCACTTTCGTGACGAACTCCGTTATCAACTGTTTGCACTTCTCTTCTTCTCTCTCTTTTTGTCTCTCATTTCCTTCCTTTCTGTTAAATCACCTTGTTATTACTTTCATTCTGTTATTTCCATAAGTTAATTTTGATTTAATTAACTTGAAATAATCATTGTAAAAGCATTGTAAAAGTTAAGCATTTAAATACTGCAATCTAGTCTAGATCCGTATACAGATCAGTCCTAATTGGTATTTTCTTCCTTTGTAGCAGTTTGTGTTTGAAACTTCTGACAATGACCTAGAACTTTTCTTTTTGCTCCTTCTAGGGTTTGATGCTTTGATGTGACTTAGACAGAATGCTTGTACTTTCTCGAACACTTTGTACCTCACCAAATTTGAGTACGAACCTTAAAACACATGCAAAGACCAAGAAAATGTTGGGATTAGGGAATAGGGGTTTGCCTAAGTCAAATCCCTTTGATGGTAACTAAACCCAAATGAGAAACAAATCAAAGGAAAGATGATTGAATGATAAACAATATAAATGCTCACCAAATCCTTGTTTGTTGAGGTCTGCAACATGCAAGAATAACACCAATGGAGGTTTCTTGTGAAACTCTTGTGCTTGATTGCTTGCTTTGGAAGATTCAGTGAAAGAGTACTTGTGAAGATTGAGTAAAGGTGAAAAATGAGGGTGAAAACCCTTACTTATACATGTAAAAACCCTAATTTTCCCCAAATGCAACATGATAGGCCAACACTATGGTTTAGGAGGAAACATTCTCGTTAGTTTTTGTTTTAATTTTGAAATTTACCTCCAAAGGGACTAGGTCCACTTGAGAAATTTCAAGTGGTGGTTGAGAATCAAATGTTGATTAATGATTTTTATTATGTTTTCCTCCCAAAACACACTTAATTCGAGACTAAAAGTACATAAAGGGCATAAATTAACATCAGAAAAGGGTTAAATTAGGGGTGATAAGCCTAGGAAGATGTGAAAATTCCTTACAACACTTTACAACACCTTGGCACAAGGCTTGGAAAGGGATAAAAGGGTGTTGTTTAGGTGAATTGTGTTGAAAGGGTCTTAGAAAAGTGAGGAAATGTGCTACAACACTTCACAACACCATAGTAAAACACTATTATATTATTGTTGAATTGCAAGATTTCAAGATTGAATCAAGGGAAAAAAAGTCAAAATCCAAGGGAAAAGGCCAAAATGAGTAAAAAAATGCCAAATACTACACTTTTTGGTGACACATTTAGCCTACACTTTAGTGAGAGTATGAACTTACTTCAAAATCACACTAAAGTAGCCAAGTAATGTGTGTTGAGCGAGATCTAATGTAATCATGATAGCAAGGTGAGATGACTATGATCAAGAGGGATGATGAAGCCCCCAGGAATAAGATCACATGGCAAACTAAACATAAGAAAAAAAGATCACACAAAGAATTATGTGAAAGAGTGGAGAGAGAGAAAAGGTCAGATCAAGCTTCAATAGTTTTTCTAGCTAGTCGTGGATCATATTTAGGTTGTTTCTTTGAAAAGACAAGATGTACTCACTCTGGGCCAACAAGAATTTTAGTTGTCCGCCGGGTGAGAATTCCAAAAGGTGGTAAGATACATACACATGGTTGGTATGCAGTCACACACAAAAAGGTGGCTATGGGAAAAGTTGTGATGTTAGATGGGCTTCCTACTCAACCATATAAAATTTATACCTCTTGATAACTTTAATAAGGTGCCACAAAGGACAAGGGTGTGTTTCATGAGACAAGAAAAGCCTTAGATGCTTAGAACTCATGAACAAGTGCAGGATGGATCTACAAGAATGCAAGTTTTGTTATGCAAGGTAGCCATGTATGCATGATGCAAAAGATGCAACATGTAAAATGCAAAAAGGTATAATGCAAAAGTGATATTCAAATGAGTCTTGTTTAGTTCAATGAGGTCTTTGACTTAGGGAACATTGTGTCTAATGTCTCCAAAAGAGGACTAATCAAAGGATAAAATATTCACAACTTAGGGGATGCAATGCATCACATCAGGCCACTAAGAGGAATGTAATATGCTAAGATAAATCACACTTATAAAAGACATTACACCAAATGTCATCCACAAAGTGAGAAAATTCATCATGTGAAAAATAAAATAAAAATAATTCCAATGTATGCCCCCACTTTAAAGGGATTCCTGCACACCAGTTTGTGAGAAATTTCTTTAAAGTAGAGAAAGGAAAAATGCAAAAGGAAAATTACAAGACATGAGAGCCTACTTGTAAAGACAAATGTCAGGTGATAGGTGTCCAAGTAAGGCTTTGTCATGTGAAAAGAGAGGAAGCAAAGGAAGCAAAGGGTTTGTCCCAAAAATTAAAAACCATAAATACATAAGGGATCTATGAATTTGGGGTTAGTTTGTCTATTGTTGCAATGTTTGTATAGTGAATGAAAAACTATCATCATTCCCCTAAATATATAGAACTGGAAGAAGAAATGAAGAGCGTGAAAGAAAAGGAAAATAAATAGCCAATTTGGTTCAACATGGAAGAGACATAAGATGTTTCGACACTTTGCATTGTCCCCAAAAGGACAACAAAAAGAAAAGAAAAAATGAAAATGAAAAAGAGCCTCATTTTTTAGTCAACATGAAGGAGGGATTGTCGTCTCAATACATTTCATCATCATCATGTGAAAGGAAAAAGGAAACCAAAATTAAAAGGGGTTCATTTGGGTTAAAATTAAGGAGACATTGCGGTCTTAATGCCTTGCATCATCCCCAAGTGAAATGTAAAAGGAAACAAAATGGAAAAGTGGAGAACGAAACATAGAAGAATGTGGATACATATAGAAGAATTTCATAAAGAGTAAGAAAACATCAAACAAGATGGGGAATACATGACACATAAAACAAACATAGTACAAGTAAGGCAATTGTAATTCAAGCATGAAGCTAGTCGTCCACCTCCCATTCTCGATGAGGAAAAGAGAGAGGTGGATAGCAAAGCTAAGGGACAAAGACAAGTGCATTACTAGGATAAGGCTATCAACCTCTTGCCCCCACTGAGTGCAGGGCTAGAGGGAGTTGAGGTAGGTGATGAGAAGGGGTATGTAATAGTGAGAAGGGCATGCTCTAAAACTATTACATGAAAAGGGACACGATAGTAAGTTAGGGCTCAATAGTATAGCATTTAGAACCAATGAAGTGATACTTACTCAATATCTCACACAAATGGTGACATTCATCACTTCTATGGCCAAGAACATGATGATAGGCACAATCTGGTGCAATAGAATATTTAGGATGGATTACCAACCTATTATGATGAGGTAAGGTGATGACCCCTTTGCTTAGGAGGATGTATAATTTTCTCTCACATTTAGGTGGTGGATGGAGAGGAAACTTAAGTTTTTGTAATTTATATGGCCTCTTGCAACGGCTGGATTCTCCAACTTCAAAAGAGGGTATGGGAGCAAGAGGTCCTAAAATGAATGGAGGTTTAACATGGTTTTTATGAGGGGATGGTGGACTCTCCTTAGAAAGGAGAACATCCAAGTCAGGAGGGGAATCAAAGATCACCATGCCATCATTATACAGCTTAAGAGATTATGTGGGAGGCACCCTGGCATGAGGGGGATCTTGATAACCAATGCCCATGGTTTGTTCATTAGGTGACAATTGTTCATAAATTTTTTGACACTAACTCATTTGATTGCAAAATCCAACAAAAATTTCCAACGAAAGCTGTATAATCAGATGTATTGTTGGGTACTTGTGATATCCAATGTGAAATTTTCATTCTTTTTTAATTTTATCCTCGACGTTCATCAGAATTTTGACGAACCTTAGTTTGTGTCAATGTTTTGATGAAGATTTTTTGTCAAAATTTTGACAGACTTGCAATGTTAAATTGTGGCCAACATAAAAAAAATTGAGCTTGACTATTTATTGCAACAGTGTTTTGCGTGACGATTTTCTTGGGAAAAATTAAAAAAAACTCAAGAAGATATCGCCAAGTTGAGGGTAGTCATTGTCTTTTTCCAGAATTCATTTGTGAAGTCAAATTTTTACTTCGAGGTTTGAAAATAATATTTTAAAGCAACATCTCATCATATTTCATTTTTAGTCTTGTGCATTTTCAGAATTTCATTTCCAGATTTTAGACCTGATTTCACAAATTGTTTATAACTGATGGAAAATTCTTGATCGATTTGGACAAAGAATATATTTGTAAGGTTTCAATTTTAACCCTAATGATCAATTTTCAATTGATTTGGGAGCCATAACTAGATAATATCAAAGGCATAGGGATAGCTATAGAGTGAAATAGTTGTCAAGATTCAAACCTAGAGGGTTGAACAAAGAATTGGGAATGTTTGGTAGTGGATAGTTAGAGCCATTTAGCTATGATATTTTTGAATATTGCTTCATAAAGATGTATTTTTCCCTTTTCCAAGTTTCAAAAATAGATTTCAGACCTTAGATGCCAGTGTCTTATAAAAGAAGATATGCTATATCTGTTACGGGGCTCTCCCCGCATCCTTGGCCAACTGTAAGGAGCTTCACAAATATTTCACATCTCTAGAGTTCACACACGACTAACATATCATAAAATAGAAACATTAAAAAAGTTTTTAGGCAAGGAAAACAATAGCGAAGAGGGGAGGAGGAGGGTCCTAATCATCCAACATTCCCCATACTGTCCATGAGAGGGTCCCACCCATCATCAATTTTTTCTTTTTCTTTGTATTTGTATCCTTGGATAGTCATGTGGGAAGAAGTACAAGAAACATGTAGTATGAAGAATATATGGTTAAATGGAAAGGAAGGCCTATTGAAGATTCATCATTGTTGTTTGAGGCCGAGGTCAACTATCTTGGTTTATCTCTAGCTCCTAAGAAGTGATAGGGTCACTGTTCAAATTACCTTGGGTGTCTGATGCAAGAGCATCCAGTGGTGTAGGGGAAATCTTGCATCACCCAAAAAAAAAACATGATCACCTAGTGAGCATGACGAGATCAGAGGGGGAGACACTGGATTAGATTGTATGGGTCCTATTTGGGTGAGAGGATTTGTGTTTGCAAAATAAGGGGTTGGACTTGGATAGGTGTTTGGGATTGAGAGTACCAGCATTTTCACTATACTTGTGTGGATTGATTAGTGGGATACTGATACCAGATAGGAGTGGATGTTTCTATAGCCTGAGCTACATAGAGGTGATATGAAACATTATCGAGGGGAGAGAGGGGAAGTTCACATGGGGTCCATGTGTCCTCAATCGAACAACCTTAGGAAATAGACAATTTATCAACTATGTGCAAGCTGAAATGATGACAATACTAAGTGTAGATGCCAAACCCTACTAAAAATAATGTTGGTCAGCAATATAACAAGCTTTCCAACCCTTATCAATCAAAATACTCAACTATCATTAGTACTCACATACCATAAGCTGAGATTAAATTAGAAAACATCAAATGCAAAATGTGCAAGTATAAAAATAGATTGGAATTATACAAGGGTTGTTACAAATCTCAAGGAAAGCATCATCTAGGTTTGAGTATATCTTTTGTTTTGTTTTAATCTTGTTTTAATGTATATCTTGAATTCATCTTGAATCTATACAAATGTAACTATTTTTTATTTGAACACGAAAGAAATAAAGCAATCGATTTCTAAATATTGTGAGATATTTAGAGCAACAAACTAAAAAATTAAAAAATGAAGGTCAAGGCCTCTCTATTTTTCTCAGTTCACTTAAAATTTTTAGATGCTACCAAACATCTAGTAAGCTATAACTATCATGTAGATTATATTATTTCTATTTGTTTTGTACTTTGGAATAGTTTACACGATGAAATTATCTCTTCATGTAGAAGTATAAGTTGCGAAATTGCTCCAGAAGTTGATACATGAATCAAAAGATGAACCTGCCAAATTGGAAACCAAAGTTTTTGTGGTATGAAGAATTGAATTTTACATAAGTGGAATGTTGTAACATCTTTATTAAGTAATACAATTTATTTAGTTATTTGACAATTTGGTGATTTCTAGGTAGATATGCCACCATATGAAACTGAGTGGAAAAGAGCACTCCTTACCTTATCAAGTAATATACAGGTAAGATGTTATGAAAAATAACTTGTGCTTTTAGTGAAGCTGGTCAACCTAATCATGCCTTTCCATGCTTAATGTTTTCCTTTTGGATTGAGCTAATTATGATAAATTTTTAACTTTCCTTGCAACCTGTGTATTACCCTCTGAAGTTTTTAACTGGTTTAAAGCAATCTCTTATAAAGGATATAATAAAATTCCTTAGTACTTTAGATTGTCCTTTATGTTAAGGGAGGCATCTAACTATTGTTTATATAATTCAACTTTATTTGAGAGTAAGCATATTTAATCTCTATGTGGTAGAGTCAAACACCAAAAGAAAGCATTTGACCTTATTAGGAAAAATGGAGCAAAAATTGTAGAAGTGTATCATAGGATTTTTTTTTCATGGTTTTCATTGTAAAGTATGCAAACTATTTCAATAATTTCTCATGGAAATCATATGACCTTCTTCTATGGACTATATAAACTCCTTTAGTGTAAATCATCATCTCTATTGAAAGTGATCCCTATCGTTTGTGATACCTGCCCTCTAACAACTTGACTATCCTTTGTCTTTTAGCTTATGCATGAGTTTATTCATTTGATTTCAATGGCCTTGCATAATACTTGAAGAAATTAAATGTGGTAGCTCCTTGAGATATTGTCCATGCACTCCTTAATAAACTTGTCGGTTGTCCTTTTTTGAAACTTTGTGAGATGGAAATATTTATTAGTTTACCATAATGCTATGTAGAAAATGAACCCTTGACAAGATTTATGATGTTTTAAAAGACCTCCTGACTGCTCAGTTACTTTTCTTTATGTATGGGTATGTGTAGAATCATGATGCGCCAAAAAGTGGCGATATGTAAGTGATATGATGGCCCATGTGGTTGACGACCTCTTTTTTACCCAAAATTGATGAAATGAAAAGGGTTTTTAAAGGAGATACTTAGCTTTCCACCAATATAAATTATGTTTTACTTTGAATTTAACAAATTATTATTATTCGTTTTCTATTTTAATTACAACTAAAGTCTTGATTGATAGACTGATTGAAAAACATCTATAGCTTTCAAAGGGTAACACATTTTTTGAATTTGAAACATGTGTCACATTCTATGATCCACATAATATAGGATAAAAAAATAAAAAAATGAATTTCATGAAGTTTTGACCAAGTTAAGGTGGTCAGACGTACGAGTTTTTATATTTTTAAAAATTTGTAATAAAAAAATCATAATTAATTATTTACTTAGAAATAAATTACAAAAAAATATGCATCACATCAGGACATGAGTCTTCTACTTATATCTAAAATATCGTAAAAAAATATTATCATTTTATTGTGGTTAGGGTGGTCAGACAGACACCTACTTCTTATTCTTTCCCTAAAATTTAAGTTCTACTGCATTGAAATTTCAAATTTTCACCAAATAGAATTTTTTTAAATAAAAATAAACCTAGTTGTTTAGAAGCTACATTCAATTTGAAATAGATTCTATTCCTACATATTTTTGAAATAATATAGTTAACTTATTCAAATTTTTACGTCAAGTTGCCTAACTCTGATTTTTTTGAATTTTATTGCCACTTAAGGGCCTATTTTTTCCATGATGATCCTGCACATGCCCATATTTTTTAAAGTTCATCATACTATTCTATCACTGTTATTATTAATTTCAATGCTCCCTTCATGGTTATGACATGGACTAATCATTGTTTATTTTAATAGCCATGACTATGATCTCCTTTTGGGAATCTATAGTAAAGTGTCATGCCTTTCTTTGAAGTCCATTTCCTTAAATCTTCTCTTTGCTTGTTACTCCTTACCTCTATAGTATCCCTATATTGCATATACATAATAATAACAATTATGGTGATAACTAGTGGACATGGGTATAACATCAAACATCATACAAATGTAGTTTATATCTGCATATATAATATCTCGAGATACTAATATTATAGCACTAGTCAAAGAATCATCATCAAACTATATTTGTTGATAAAATACAATGAAAAATAAAATATATTAAAATATAAAACATTGATCTTTTCTATCTACTCCACTATAAATATTTAAGACTTCCAACACTCAAATTGGAACGAAATTTCTACAGTCTTTATTATTTATAGTGGAGTAGATAGAAAAGATCATTGTATTATATTTTACTATATTTTATTTTGCAAATAGCATTAGATAGTAAACTGGCCAATACACTGTCAAACATAATTATTGGACCCTATCAATATATAGGTTATCAATGTTTAATCAATTCAAATGAGAAATCATACTAACCAATAGTATCAATGAAACTTTCATACTATATAACAATGACTAGTCTCAGTTTGATGACATTTCAAGACCAATGCATGAATATCACTTGGACCTCTTGGAATTAAACACTGTTTTCATTTAGCCATGATATAATGTTCTTACAAGAAGCACAATACAATTATGATTGGATGTATCAGGGGAAATAAGAGTTAGAGTAGATAAAAGGATAACAAAAATATTATAGTGTAACCTTATTATTATATAAATAAACAGAAAAATAGTAAGAGTAGGAACCTCAAATATCATGTTCATTGTCTATGTGAATATGTGTGGAATAGATTGACCCCTTATCTATTTCAATTGTTGATAAGGTTATGGTTTATTCTTATTCTCCTTTGCATAGTATAAGCTCTAACCAATTTTTAATATTTAGCTTAAAAGTCAAGATATTATTTCATACTGATTCTATGTCAATAGGAGGGAGGAAATTGTAAATGGATTTTGAAATAAAAATTGTGACCAAAGACATGAATTACATGGATGGAAGAAAATTCAATAAAAATGGCAATAGATTTTACATATAAAACCAGAGGATGGCCCTATGATATTTTGAAGCAATATTGTAATGGTGAAGTCAATTTAGATAAAGGCTTGCTTCATAAGCAGATGGAAGTGTATGAGACATTTGAAGTTGCTTGTGAGAACAAGATTTAGCTTAACCTACAAAACTAGGCAAATGAAGTGTTGTCCTTACAAAACAATTTTTTGGAGAGTGTGGAAGTGAAGGTCTATACAAGATTGTTTGTATGTATTGCATTCAACATAAATATGTTAGGATTGGTCTTAAAAATCATTTTAGCCTTTCAAAATGATATCATCCTTATTCAGCCATACACAAAAAAAGGTGGGGCACCCTAGGGCACATGATACAAATTATAACAACCTAGAGAATGTGGATTTGCAAGCGTAGGAACATGGAGCTGTGAATATCAAAGATGAAGTTAATGATCCTATGGAAGAAGATGATGGTACATATACATTGATCCATGACACATTTAGTGTCACAACTGATCATGATGATCGAGATGAATTTGATGATGTTCATGATTTACCTATACTTGAGAAGGCATATGATCCCCTTTATGAAGGCTCCCAAACAACTCTTCTCTCTGTTGTATTGTTGTTGGTGAACTTGAAGGTTAGGAATGGTTTATCCAACATAGCAATCTCATGGATGTTAAGGTATGTCATATATGTCATCTTTTTTCATCTATTTTAATTTTTGTTAGTTCATCACCAGTAAATAAAGGGTGAAATATGTACCATTAATATTTTTTATATTAAAAAAATATTCTTTTTTTTGTAGATTGATTGGTTAATTTTTTTTACCACCATCAAATATTTTACCTTGCTCATACTAGGATTTATCTGGCATTATTAAAGATATTGGAATGGAGTATCAAGGAATAGATGCATGAACCAATGATCATATTATATATCATAAAAAACATGAATTTGTAATAAAATTCCCGAAATGTCATATTAGTAGATATCAAATAAATCAACTAACAAAAAAGGTGCCTTGCAAGGTTCTTCGTTATATTCTCATTATTCCATGTATGCAACGATTATTTAGGAGCAAAATCTTAGTGCAATTTATGGATTACCATGCATGGAATAGAAGTGGAGATGACATTCTTCAAATGCCTACGGATGGTTCTACATTTAGGGACATGGAGGAAAAATGACCACACTGTAGAGAAGAACCTCGTAATCTCAAGATTTCATTGGCAGCAGACAGTGTCAATCCATTTGGAGAGTTGAGATTTATTTACTTGGTGTGGCCTACTTTTTTTATCAACAATAATATTCCTCCATGGATGTCAATAAAGAGGGAGCACATAATGTTGGCAATGATTGTTGCAGGTATTTGGTAACATCAATTTTCTTTAATATAGTAGCATCTCATTTGTCTTATTTGTTGCATAATGACTTATATTTTTTTCATTTAATAGTCATGTACATTAATTTATATATATTGTAGTAAAATGGTTATAATAGTTATGCAATGTTTATGTTCATTCAACTAGATAAGTACCAAGTTAAAGATATGAATGTATATATCGAGCCTCTTATGGACGAGTTACTAAAGTTATAGAATGGCGTCACTATGTATGATGTATCTAGGCCAATAGGACAAAGAAAATTTCAATTGCATGCAGTTCTTGTATGGAGAATTCATGATGCCCCAGGGCTAACACACTTTTGTTGTATGTTATAATGTCTGACTACACTTTAACGATATTTAATTTTATGAAGCAAATATCATGCATTTTTTAAAATAATCTATTCATTATATATAATTATAAAAATTGACATATGTAATCCAATTATATATGATCTTGTAGGTCTTGAAACAAAGGGAACATTTGCATGTCGAATTTGTGGTCCAAAAGATGACATCTCGTCATTCAACAGGTTTAGGAAAGTAGGTGTTTGATGAGTATAGGCAATTCATCCACATAAATAATAAGTATCAAACTACAGAAAAACATATTTTCAATGGGAAAGAAGATACTACATAAAAACCATTAAGAATGACACCTCGCCTATGGAAGTTGGAATATTATAGAATTAATCATCAAGGTTATACAT
Source organism: Sequoiadendron giganteum (assembly GCA_007115665.2). Taxonomy (NCBI): domain Eukaryota; kingdom Viridiplantae; phylum Streptophyta; class Pinopsida; order Cupressales; family Cupressaceae; genus Sequoiadendron; species Sequoiadendron giganteum. Next base: position 613,398,927 of record CM021105.1, read on the forward strand.
TGGATCAAATTGTTTATCTATCATATATGATATGTTTGGAATTTATATTTTTATATCGTGTAGTGTTTACTCATGTTTTAATTGAAAATGATTTTCGTTGTTAATTTGTTTAACTTATATGCTTCATCAAGGTCGTCAAGGAATTAATGGTCAGCTTCCATAGGGACTGAAAATTTATCCCAGATAATTTAGTAGGTTGCCCTACTATGAGAAGCTACAAATTGTGAATTTGTTTGATACAATCATATCAAAAAGAATATAATAGAAACATTATGAAAAATATTTGATGAAAAGTATGACAAAGAAAAAATTGTCAAACATTTGTAGTAACATTTAAGAAACCAATCATGCAATGAAAAATTTCATTCAATTAAATAGAAATGGAGACCAAATTAATATCAATGCCCTTCCTTGGTTATTATCGGAGCAACAAAGTAATGCTATAAAGGAATTCATATGAAAAATTCGATTTCCCACAGGATTTGTTGCGAACATAAACAATATCATAACAAAGAAAGGTGAATTTGGGTTAGGGATGAAAATGCATGATTGGCATACCTTCATTAAGGTAATTATTCTAGTATATATTATATATATATTTGTATACTGCATGTACTTTTCAGTGTATTATGTTTACTACTTTTGAAAAAATAATGAAAAGATCATTGTATAATGGTTGAAGTATGTTCTACCTCTATCTCTCCTATAGAACTTCGACAAAAATAGCAAGCAAGTTATATATGATCTTGAAAAATACATGAGGTAAGTAGTGATATTTGTTCAATTCGTTGTATAGATCCTATAATTGCAATCTATTTTACTTGTTATGTAATATATTGTATATTTTTGTTAGATCTCATTAATATATTTGTTCCTTCAATCAATTGTAGATGGTTGTCATCTAAAGGAATTGGGTATGTGCAAGATCATCATGGAAAAAACAGGCCCTTAAGTGGCAATAAAAAGACAAAAAATCAGAGTTAGACAACTTGACATAAAAATTTGAATAAGTTATCTATATTATTTCAAAAAAAATGTAAAAATAGAATCTGTAGCAAATTGAATATAGTTTCTAAACTGCTAGACCTTTATTTTTATTTTTTAAATCTATTTGGTGAAAATTTGAAATTTCAATGCAGTAGTATTTAAATTTCAGAGTAAAAATAAAAAGTATGTGTCTGTCTGACCACCCTAACCACAATAAAATGATAATATTTTTTAATAATCTTTTAGATATAAGTAGAGGACTCATGTACCAATGTGATGCATATTTTTTTATAATTTTTTTCTATGTAAATAATTAATTATGCATATTTAATTACAACTTTAAAAAAATATAAAATCTCGTCTTTCTAACCACCTTAACTTGGTAAAAAAATCACGAAATTCAATTTTATTTTATTTTAATCCAATATTATACAAAGCATAGAATGTGACACATGTTTCGGATTCAAAAAATGTGATACCATTTGAAAGTTATAGATGTTTTCAATCAGCCTATCAATCAGGACTTTATTCTAAATTCTAACAGAAAATGAATAATAATAATTTATTAAATTCAAAGTAAAGCATAATTTATATTGGTGGAAAGCTGAGAATCTCCTCTAAAACCCCTTTTCGTTTCATCAATTTTGGGTAAAATAAAAGTCATCAGCCACATGGGCCATCATATGGCGTACATATCACCACTTTTTGGCCCATCATGATCCTGCACATACCCAATCCATAAAGAAGATATAAATTATTGGAAAAGAAAAATTCCTCGTCTAATGTGTGAAATGCAAAAGTGTCTACCTTCAACATTTTTCAATGCACAAGAACACTACCTCATACACCAAGTTGAAGAGATTGAATTGTGTGGAACTGTACACACAAGGTCAATGTGGATGGTTGAGAGGCACTTGAAATTTTTGAAGGCTTTGGTTAGACAAAGAGAACATCTCGAGGGTTCTATGGTGGAGGGATATATGGTATACTAGACCATGGTGTACATTATTTAATATCTTCCTATGTTTTCAACAAAGACCCATGTAGATCGCATTTGGAATCCCAACTCCATTAACAAATTCAAAGGGGAGTACCTGATGGGGAAAGGTAGATTGAGGAAAGTGAGAGGTAACTATAAGATGGTCATGGAGATTAATTATAATATATTTTACATTAGGTTATTATGTCTATTGTACTTATTTAATTATTAATCTTCAATATACATCAATTATAAATTAAGGTCGTATGCCGTGGTAATAAAATAAATATATGTCTTTTGTGAATTTCAATTTTTTTTGATATAGTTGGTCGAGAGTGGGATGCACTACATTTGTATGTTGCAAACAATATTGATTAGATAGTGGCATGGATTCAATGATTTCAACAATCTAGTCACACATTAACATGGGAAGGTGTGGCTTCATTGGTTAATGAAGCTCATCGTAATGGAGATTCCAATGTTAAACCAAGGGAAATTGATTTAGCATATGGTTTAAGAGATAAACAGGTACGTATAAATATATTAATCACCCATATTATTTAATTATTTTCAATTATATTGATGTATATATATGTTTAGCTTTTTTTCTTTGCATACATTCGGCTAAGAATAAATATGTTTATCAACTAATGATATTGTATTAATTTTTACATGTTTTACATATTGCAGGTGAAACACCACAAGCCTATGTGGTGCAATGGTCATAAATTTTGAATCAAAAAGTTGGATGGCACAAAGAAAACTTGTGATTCTAGGATAACTATAGTCTTTTAAGTGATTAATGTTTCATCTAGAAGCGACATACATCCAGAAGTCTCAGAAAATCAGTACTATGGGATTTTGGATGATATACTTGAGTGTGACTTTAAGTCCTTCAAATTATTTATGTTCGTCGTCCTATTGTACAGGCTACGATTGAATGAAAATGATCTTGAGAGAACTATTATTGAACATGATAATGGATTTACCATGGTTAATACAAGGTTGATCGAGCGAGCTGGAGATGAGCCCTATGTTCTTCCAAGCCAATGTGAGCAGGTATTTTACTCAGAGGTTCCAATTAAATTGGGTTGGTCATTTGTTGTTAGACATGATCCAAGAGGAAGGTAGGTAAAGTATAATGTGGTGGAAGAAGAAGATACCAAAGAAATAAAAGTTGATGTAGATGATGATCATAATCAACAGTTAGTTGATGATGTGCCTGATGAAGATGTCAAAGATGAGGAACTAGATTATGATGATGTAGGAGTTAATGTTCATGAAGATGATATCCGTGTAAATGATGACATTATCGAAATTGATATCAATGATGATGATGATGATATGACAAATCCTTACAATGTCGAATCTGGATCAGATGATATAGACAAAGAGTTGGATGAAGAAGAAGATCAATGAAATTGAAATGTATGAGTTGTGTGATTGTATTATCTATTTGATATTAATTTCTTGATAGAATTATATTTGACTTATGTGGTTATAGAATTAATTCATGATTTTTTTAATTTTTATGCCATTACATAATTAATTCATGATGCTACAACTATTTTAGCTCTCCTAGAAATTTCCATATGATCATAATGAATAGTATTTTTGGAAATTTCATGAAAGATGACACATTGATCGTAGTAGTGAAATAATTGCAAATTCATTTAGATTCTTTAGACCAATCACCCTTTGCAATGTCATTTTTAGGATCATCTCCAATTTGATTACTAGGACACATAAGGTAGGATTTGATTGGCTTATCTTGGATTAACATTTTCGCTTTGTGTAGTGTGAGAAAATTTTGGATGGGGTAGTGGTGCAAGAGCACCTACACCTCATCTTCTATGCTTAATCATGTGACGATAATTAGGGAGGTAAATACGTTGGTTTAGGCATTTCAAGAGTGTTTTATTGTGAATAAGGTCACTCAAGGCCATTAGTCATGTTCTAGATGAAGTTTTGAGTTATAAGTTTCAGTCTTGCACTAAAGCGTTTTGTAGCCCTTTTAAGGAAAATTGGAGAATTTACATGTAAAAGGGTGCAAGGTTGGTGTCATGTCAATAATAAGGCTATTATAAATCCACTAGCATGGTCTTAGAGGTGTCTTAGGAGTTTCAATACATTTGAAAGGTCAAAAAATTAAAACATTTCAATAGTGATGTTAACAACCTTGAAATTAGTGTGTTTTATGTTTCATGTGATCATAAAAGATTAAAAAGTCAGTTGTAGAGGTGGTTGAGATGTAAAGGCCTTTAAAAGGCATAAACTGGTCATTTTAAAGGTTGTTGATGGTAAAATTTATGATTAAATATATCTCTTATAATCCTTTTTGTCCCAATTTGAAAATAATTCTATATTATAGAATACATTTTTTAAAATTTAAGATGAAAATAGCAAGGAAAAATAAAACAAATATCTTTATGAAAGAAGTATATTGGCATGAAATTAAATATGATTTGTATTCCAATGTAAAAACTACAAAGAATGTGATAGCACTTAAAAGTGATCCTTGACAAAATTATTTGCCTTACTGAAATAATGTTGTTTGTATCGAGTTAATCTTACTCTTTGTTAGGTTTTCATGGCGTGGGTTTTTAGGGTTTTTCCATTTGCAATCCTTTTGTGTTAAGCCTTACATCGATTTTGTTTCATCGTTACTTTTTGGGCCATAGTGAATATGGGTTGAGGGTTGTTATATCATTAAAGGGGGGTCGAGTTATATCCTTATGTTTTATTTTCATGTCAGCTCGGCCTTTTATCTATTCCCTATGTTTTTCCTAGCTCTAATGTCCCCATGGTCATGTATTTATGAACAAATTATGGGAATCATTGTCATCCTAGGTGGGCCCCCTTTGTTGTGCCAGCGATGTGTTGCGTGTAAGGTTTTCACAGGTCCCCATGATACCATGAAGCCTTTTTCAGAATATTGTATTGAACGCAATATCATGGAAAGATGCCATCTATCACATTTAGAGAGGCCGAAAGAACATTATGAATTTTTTAATATATTAAGCTGACCTTAATATATTTAACTGGCAAGCTAGTAAAGAGGAACTAAAATTCACATGCTTAAAATCAGCGGAGATGTTTTAATCTCAACAAAAAAGGTGCTTGACTTTTAAGGTCAAAGTTGTCAATCGTTTGAATGAGAAAGTTTGCTGAAGATCAAGATCTATGGTTGCCCGCTATCACATGATCAAGAGTTGCAAGATGGTTAATGATTGCAATATAAAGGGAATGTTGACTCATGGATTTCTTTGATGACGTCGGAGATGGTGGGGCTAGAAACACGAGTTGTAAAGGTTCCTAAGTTGGAATGTTTTGATTGGAGGAATTGTGGAATATAGCTAATATATACTTAACTATATTGTAGAATATTAAAACCTAGCTAAATGGCGCCATAATTTGAAATTTAATTAACATACTCTAAAACTTAACGAAACCAAGATGTAGCTCGTCAAATTGGAGAAGGGAAAGGTCAATACCAACGCTGAGGAAGAGTTTGGAGGAGTGAAAACAAGGTCAATACCAATGCCAACGAAGAGTATGGAGGAGTGAAAACAAGGTCAATACTAGCGCCAAGGACGAAGTTGAGGGAACTCAGGGAAAATTGACGACCAAGGGACAATGAGTACTGTAAGTTTGGCACCCCCATTCTCTTTAACCTACAATTTTCATGCCTAGTTTCCAAAGATCTTCTTGTACATTGGCACCCCCATTCTTGTGAAATGTTATAAGATAAGAGAAAAATAAAATAGCTTAGTCTTTCACATTTTTATCGACCAGCCTCAAGTCTTCGAAAAACTCCCATAATCTACCCACATCTTGGTTGTTGGTTGGAACATGTTATTGTTTGTCATATGACCTACCTAAAATCTTATTTCCACAAAGTTTCTAAGAACATAAAACAATAAGAAAAAATTCGTAGGTACAACTAAAAAGGGGTTATTTCCTTTTGGCCTCCTCCACCTCTAATATTTCAACATAGCATGGAATTATGCTTACACAACATAAAATTAAACAAATGGAAGTTTATAGGGGAAAAGGAGCCCAAGTATATGCTAGGATAAGCTAGATCTAATGAATGGAAATAGAGGCATACAATTCTTCTTTAATACCTCCACCACAAACATATGCAAGGAAAGGTCTCCTCCCTTCTTGGTAGTGATAACCTCCTCCACACACAACCCTTCAAAATTATGACTAGAGGAATATAATCTTTGAAGAAATCAAATTATTCATAATAGAAGAATTTGGTCATACTTTTCCAATGATGACATTATGAGAAAACCTTAGGTTAAATGAATAATTCCTAGCTAAGTTCTTTAAATCATGTCCAACCGTATAAGAGAAGACTGTTGCTATGTGTACTTGGATACCATATAGAATGGCTCTTTGGGCTCTTTCATCAATCAAGGTATTGTTAAATTTTAACACCTAAAAGTGAGAATGAAGAATCTTTCCTAGGATGGTGGCCAATTATGCTTCTCAACACCTAGATTACAAAATCTTTGTCAATATCATTGCCATCACAATTAAACCTATTGCTTGATATATAGTCATATAGGTAAAAAAATTGGCTTTCTTGATATTAGATACATTCTAGACAATTCAATCCTTGCATCAAAGATTGTTGAATGGGCCCAACAAACTACTCATGATGCCCTTACTCTTATGTTGAAACTTTGACAAGGCATATGATTGCATCAAATGTCCTTTCATTTATAAAAGGCTCAAATGGATTTAATTTTAACCCTAAATTATTATCACAAATTCATCTCTTTTTTAATGAGTGATTGCACAATCGTGTGTCCCACTTGTGGGATGAGGCAAAAATATAATCCCAAAATTTCAAAATTATAAAATACCAGTTGAATGAAGAAACTTCATTTGAAGGTGATGTTGTCATGACCTTTGAATGAATAACCTTCATTCCAAAATGATACCATGTCAAGAATTTCAAATGAAGGTATTTTTTATTTTAAATATTTCATGTCCAAAAATCTTTATAAAAGGAACATTTTCATGAAGGACCTTCAAATGAAGACCTTAATTCAAAGGTCCTTCATTAGAAGATCCTTCATGTGAAGTTCCTTTAATTCCATCCCATTATAGCTCCTAGAGTTGTTAGAGATATTTTTGTTTCAAAGTAGAGATTGGACCATCGAATAGTGTCACTATGACTCTACAAAGATATCCATCAAGTTTATAAACCCTAACTTAACAACCAAAAATTCATAAGAAAATTGCCCCTATCTGCCCTAGGGCATCAATTCAATGCCAAGTTTATTTCTTTAACAGGCCCCTAAATGCAATGAACCTCTATCATACCATGTTGCACACCAATCCACTGAGTTACAATTCCAATATAGTGGGTGGATTGGTGGATGTCATTTCTATTTAGCCCTCAAACCCTTACATAGGCAAAACAAGGCAATCCCTGTACTTGATTGTTTTCTCCCACAAAATAGTGATTTAGCACTTCAAAACAGATTCAAATGAAAGGGAACACATATATTTATCTACACAATGATTTTAGAGAATTTCAAGCTTGTATAGATCCATACAACACAAAAGAACTTTAGAAAAATAGTAAAAACACAGAAAATTGCTTCAAGAATGTGGTATTTGATATGAACTTTTGGTATCAACTCCTCCAACAATTTCAACAATTGCAATGGGATGGGAATATAATATGATAGAAGTGGGATAAGAAATTCATCGTTTGAAGCATCAAACCAATATTAAAAGATGAAAGAAAGTGCTAACCCCTAAAACTGAAAAAGTTTTTTTTTAACTTTATGTTTGGTGGGTAGCCAACTATTTTAAGTTATCAAGTCATACCATCATACACAATCAAAATTTTGTTGTTTCAAATGACTATGATAACTAATTTTCACTATTTGAAGATGTTGAAACCTTGTCATAGAGAACTAGAACATTGATGCAACCATGCATCCTACCTTAAAACATACAAAAAGTCTCCTAGCAATTAGACATAGGAAGATTTAAGATGACTTAAACAATTTTTTTTGCCAAAGAATAAACTTATGATGACTTAACCAGGCCTAGTAAACTCTCCCTCCCCATTAACCACTTAGACATATGGAAATTAAATGTAAATATTCTACTATTTTTAGTCATGTAGGTGTCCAATAAACCACTTGGTGGTGTTTCCCTTCAAGTTTATTTACCTAAATAAAGAAAAAAAGTCCTTTGATTACAATTAGAGAATACATTTGAGGCCTTGGTTGTGTAACTAATGCACCATAGTCACATTTAACACTTGTTACAAATTTTTGGAGTTAAAACGTTAAGTAGATTTGATTTGTGATGAATACATTTGGACCGTGATAACAATAACTTGCAATCTATCAAGACTTTATTACCTTATAACCTGTCAAATTCTAGCGATGAAATGATAGATTAATCATAATTTCACCTTGGGATCACATCACCATAAAATAATTTCGTCCAACATCATTATAAGTGTAGGTACCACCAAATAGGTATTTGTCAGATCTATCTTCCTCGAGCGAGGGAAATTTAGGAAGAGAAGAGGAAAGCAAGACATGTAGTAGGTCTAAAAGAGGGAGATCAACTAGAGGTCAAAAGACTCAAAATTTTTTTTGTAAGCGCATGGAATTTTTTCTTGCTGAAGGGGGTTCATGTTCTTATGATGATGAGAGAATAAGCGACATTGAGGTGCCCTTGAGGTACAAACATCTACGGAAACAATGGGTACCCAATGAACTTCAATAAACATTGATTTTTGTGTCAACGAGAGGATATATCACATAGCACCATCATCATTACATGTTTTTGGCCTATTTTTCATGGATGACATAAAGGTCTATTATGAAAAATTTACTGAATTGATGGAGTATGTCAGACCCTATTATAGTTACAAAGATTGGATGCAACTGGTTTGATATACACGAAGTATGGGTAGGTATGCACTGTCAACAAATTATATACAACTAAAAGATAAGGATCAAAATAAAGGAGTGGCTATGTACATTAACAAAAGGCCAAAAGCATCAGGGAATATTACAAGGTTTATAAGCAGTACACGACTTGGGCCAACAAATAAGCAACCCAATTGCATATTTGAGGTGTGCGAGGGAAACCGTGTATTTTTATGTGCGATAAAAACAATAATTTCAAGGGAAGAATTGATAATCGATTGCAATTTGAATTGCTTAGATACAAAAAAAATTACTATGGGGGTAGTATGTACTATATACCATTTTACCCAATCTCCAATTAATGACTCCAATATACCATTTTATTATTATGTTTTTTTTCGTAAGTCTATTGGTTTCATTTCGGTAATATTTTTTTATATATAATTTTTGTCACAACGAGACATTGATTGTATGAGGAAGGATCCAACCCAGAGAATTGATTGTGATGCATCTTTAGGCACTTCTACTCAACAAGTTTACCTCACTGTAATTGTACAAATTAGATACAAGAAAAAAAAATTATTATTATGTTTTTTTTATAAGTTTATTAGGTTAATTTTGATAATATTTTTAATATTCTTGTCATAGTCGGCTGATCTGGGAAATGCACCAGCACTAGTAGAGGAGAACATCTATAGGAAGGTGCATTCACTATTATGCGATGATGACATTGCATATTTTGCAAACCTTGTGGATATGATGAGGAAGACTGAAAAAATATGCAATGAAGAAATCCTTCAGTTGATATTCATAGTGCCTCAAACATATGAGATAAGAGAAAGGGTTAAAATATTGACTGAGAGAACACATAAATTGCAAGTAAGATATCATCATATCTTTAATTATAACATAAGTTCATTCATGGTTTTATATTTTGTACTCTTTTATGTCATGAACTAAAATATGTGTTGATTTTACAGGATTATTTGGGTCCTCATGATGTTGCTAGCCATTTTCAAGGTACTACAATTGTTGTCCAAGGAGTAGGGGTTGGCACAAGTGTCGATCCTGATCTTCCTGTGCATACATCACATCATCCGACCCCATCATCCACCTATATTTTTTACTGATATGTCAGCAACACATCCATGCAGGCATTAGGTAGTGCACCCTCTAGCAATGAACACATGCCAGAACATGTACCTGGGGATGCAGAGGCCACTAGTACTAGTGATGTTTTAGTAACATTTCATGGATCTTCCTATATTAATAGTATGAGAAAATTTTCGGTCACACTTGTGGTGACCGAGGATTTCGTTCCCATAAAGATAGAGAAGGTCCCAAGGACTTTAACATGTTTTAATTATTATTATATACAATCCAATTAAAATTTACTTATTGATCACTCTTTTTAGACTAATGATCCCATGATCATTTTGTAGGAAATGATGGTTTTTATAAAAATCTAAGTGATATTACATTGGAGCTCTTCGAGCCCACTACATGTACATGGTGGAATGCCCAAAATCAAGATTTAAAAGATGAGCTCATTAACTGTTTAGTTGTGCTTTTCGGTGATAAAACATTCAACCGAACCAAGGTCCTTAAGAAAGTTGGTATCTATCTAAAGTATGTGAGGGACCAATATAGGTCACATTTAGTGAAGAACAAAAAGTACGAGCGACCTCCCATGATTTCAGAGAGGGAGTGGAAGGATGTGGTGTCGGATGGAAAGGAGAAGGCTGAAAAGAAAAAGGAAAGACACCACTAGGCCAAGGAAGGTATGTGATACTATCAAAAATGTAATTATTTATTGATTACTCTTTCTTTTTATATAATCTAACATATTTCAAACTTTTCATAGGCTTCTCGACACATCGAAGGCAACAAAGGCAAGACTAGAAAAATACGGGCAACACAAACTTGGCTCTAGTGGTTATATCAAATTAGCCGCATGAATTGTAAGTATTAATAAATGAAATATTGCATTCAAATAATAAATTACAAACAATTTTGGTTTTATCACACCATAGAAGCAAAATTCATGATCTTATGCAAAAATGCAGGGCTCTGAACTCAACATAGTGCCCACAAAAGAGGAACTAAAGATTGCCTTCTAGAAAGGATATGGAGCCCTAGCTAAATGCCTAAAATTCTTGACTGGGAAAACACAATCTTCCACTGCATCCAACATGCAGGTAAATAAACTCAATAAAGTTATTTAAAATTGAATACTTGTGCAATCTATTCAATATTAATTTCCACCATAAAGTAATTATGTGCCTATTTGTTTTAAACAAACAAGCAATGATAATACTACACATGACATTGGCTTGCAGCCTGGTGAGGGTGGAGCACAACGTGTAGATGAAGGTCATGGTGTGCATCTCGATACTGGATGTATTCATGTGCTATACAAAATGTAGTATGGATTAATACAAAGAAACATCTTTAATTGCATTTGGTTTATTAATTAATGTAACCTTTTATGTTTCAACTTTAGACCATGTAGAGTGTGATCAATATGTTGAGCATGATCAGGCTAGACAAGATCAAGAACTTGATGTGGCCCCATCAAGTGAAGAGGACCACTCTAATGTTCTTTTAAACATATTTAATTGCAATTGGTGTATTAATTAATGTAACCTTTTGTGTTTCAACTCCAAATCAGGATTTAGAGGGTGTTCAACATGTTGAGCTTGAGGCTATAAGACAAGATCAGAAACATGATGTGGCCCCATCAGGTAAAGAGAACCACTCTAATGTTCGTTTAATTAATGAAATACTTGTAACAATAATAATAATAAATATTAATTTAACATTTCTTTGCTATTGCAGCAGAGCCCCCCTTGCAGTGGCATCCACATCATGAGTACATGACTAGGCATACATCAAGATCATGAGAAGAGATCAAAACAACTAAAGGGGGATAGATGATTTAGAAAACGATACTCCACTTCAGCTTTTTTTAGTTGCAAAAAAGAAACAAAAAAAAAGTGATTGTAATCATATTATGACAATCATATTTTTTATAATATGTAAAAACTGAAAGAATGAATGTTATATATGTTAATGAATGAATGTGAATATGTTAATGAATGAAATATGTTATTAATTGATGAATGAATGAATTTATATGTTATTAATGGATGAAGGAATGATTAATGTTATATGATCGAGTATGGGGAATTGAGTGTGATGTGAAGGGGGAAGGGGCCAAATGAGCTTCCACATTCATGTGGTTGGCCTTGTTAAGTAGAGAATATTAAAATATTCTCAAAATAAAGAGAACCTCAATAAGGTAATGCACTTTTCAATATAATAAATGCATCATTTGAAGCATCAAACCAATATGCAAAGATGAAATAAATGTACCTTCCTGTGATATCAGTATCATTCAATACTCTATGGTGGGGTCATCAAAGGATGGTGGGGAACGACTGAGATTTAATTCCTTATCATCAACGGCCATGATAATTCAAATTTCTACAAAATATAAACCATTTATTAAAACCTCTGATGAAGTTTCTATACATGCGATGATATTTTCGTCGCGATTTTGACACACCTCAACTGACAAACCACCTAAACCTCCAATGAATTTTTTATACATGTGATGAAAATTTGGTGATTATGCGACGAACATTTGGTGATTGTTCATTGAGATTGCGATAAAGTTTGTGTCAATTTTCTGACGAACACCACTTTTCGTGGCAATGACCGACGATGTTCGGTCGTACTTTCGATGTATAAAAGTTGGTTCAAATTGCGATGAAAAAATAGCAATGAAATTCATATGAGTGTTTCGTCAGTATTTTGACAATAGTTTGTCAAAATATCAACAAAAATTCATCAGAATTTGGAGTCAAATACAGTACTATGAATTTCATGTTCGTTTGTAAGATCACCACCTTGTTTGCTTAGAATGGTAAACCCATTTCCATAAGTTTTGTGAAGATTAATGGGAGGGTGTGTGACTAGGTTATGGTAAAATGGTTGAGGAGGGACAAACTGAGAGGAACTAGGCTCACCTTGCGTAGGTAACCAATATCCATTATGTGTTTACGAATGAAGGTAAGAAAATGTTTCAAGGGGTGATATGTTAGGCATCTCTAGCTAATTCATAGAGGGGTAAAAAGAAGCATTTTCTTCAAGGTTGTCAAGGCAGTCATTAAGGAATTGATACATGCTAGCACCATAATCTCCAATGATGTCTACTTTAGTAGGAGGAAATTCATTGGGAGTTGGTTGAGCAGGAGTCAGTTCGAGGTCATTAGAATCAATAAAAAAGGTGCAACTTGACATGTCCATTAAGGATTTGAGGGATGTCAAGAAATTTTTGAAAGTCATGGCCATGATGAGAGCTAACTAATGACAAGGAATGGACTGAAATTAAAAATATAGAAATGAAAACAAAAAGACAATTATATAAAGTAGAAATGCATCATATAAACTAAAAAGGACAAAATTTAATTTATGATGTAAAATGTGCTAGAGGACTAGGTTGCCCAGTGTGGTGAGTTAGTCCTAGGAGAACTATTTTTGACTATTTTATGAAGTTTTAGCTACTTTTTGTGCTTTTTAGGATTTTATGATACAAGAAGAATAGAGAAATGCAAATACTTTTGTATTTTCTTGCTGAAAATGTGATTCAAAGTGCAAACAAGCATGAGCTTGCACTAATGTACTTTTCCTACAAACCCTGGGATGCAAACAATGTAAAAGTTTTGATGCAATGCAAGTTATTTCCTAAGATGAAATGCAAAATCAAAAAGTTAAACAAGTGGTCTATGGTAAGGTTCACCAAAATGACCAACCAAAAAATGTAACACTCGACCTAGGCCAAGAGGATTCCTTATAATAGGCCCCTAGGGTTTCTCACCCTAGGAGCTCTTCGTGTGTAGGAATGACACTCTTTCCACTTGGTGGTTACGGGATTTTTGGTGGTTGCATTCAAAGGAAGGGTTGATTGATGAAGGTTGTGATGTGTGTGTGTATGTTGTGTGACTGAATGAAACTAATTCTAGCTAAGAAATGTAATTGAAAGAAAGTATGAACTAAGTGTAAACTAAACTATATACCCTAAAAGTATGCAAAACAAAAAGAAAACTGGAAGGATGAGAACATACATGGGCATTTGGAAATTGTATGTTGCAAATGAGAGGCCCCAGAATACTCTAAAAATTGTCTGAAATTAGTAGAGGGACACTTATGCCAAGTTCGGCGACCTACTCCTCCTATCAGGAAATTTTGTCGGACTGGGTTTCAGGGAAACGGGTAGCCAAAAATGCAAAACCCCTTTTTTAGGCTTAGCATAGGGACAAGGTTGCCAATAGTGGTGACCTAGTCCTCTTCATTCTTTCCAAGGATTTAGGGTTTGATTATGTGGGTTCCAACTGGTATTTTCTTCCTCTACAGTAGTCTATGTCTAGAACTCTCGAAAATAACTTGCAACTTGTCCTTTTTCTCCTTCTAGTGTTTGATGCTTTGATGTGACTTGGATGGAATTCTTGTACTTTCTCCAACACTTTTTACCTTACCAAATTTGAGTATAAACCTACAAACACATGCAAAGACTAAGAAAATGTTGGGGTTAGGAAATAGGGGTTTGCCTAAGTTAAACCCACGTGATGGTAACTAAACCCAAATGAGAAAAAAATAAAAGAAGAGATGCTTGAATGATTAACAATATAAATGCTCACCAAATCCTTTGTTGTTGAGGTCTACAACATGTATGAACAACTCCAATGCAGGTTGCTTGTGAAACCCTTGTGCTTGATTGCTTTCTTTAGAAGCTTGAGTGCAAGAGTACTTGTGAAGATTGAGTGAAGGTGAAAAATGATATATGGAGAGAGAAAAATGAGGGTGAAAACCCTTACTTATACATGTAAAAACCCTAATTTTCCTAAAATGAGATATGATAGGTTGACACTATGGTTTATGAGGCAACATTCCCTTTAGTTTTTTATTTAATTTTTGAATATATGTCCAAAGGGACTAGATCACCCAAGGTGGTGACCTAGTCCACTTGGGCAATTTCAAGTGATGGTTGAGAGTAAAATGTTGATTAACATGATGTTTATTATGTTTTCCTTTTGAAACACACTTAAGTCAAGACTAAAAGTACATAAAGGGGACAAATTAACATAGGAAAAGGGTTAAATTAGGGGAGATAAGCCTAGGAAGATGTGAAAATTATTTACAACACTTTACAACACCTTGGTGCAAGGCTTGGAAAGGGGTAAAAGGGTTCTTTTTAGGTGAATTGTGTTGAAAGGGTCTTAGAAAAGTGAGGAAATGTGTTACAACACTTCACAACACCTTAGTAAAATATCGTTAGATTATTGTTGAATTGAAATATTTCAAGATTGAATCAAGGGAAAACAAGGCCAAAATCTAAGGGAAAAGGCCAAAATGAGTGAAAAAAGTGCCAAATACTACACATTTTGGTGACACAAAAATAAGACAAGAAAGCATGAAATATGAAATAATAGATTTAGTACCTTGTCATGGAGATAGATCTTGAGTTTCTTCAACAATACAACCCTTGAATGCTTCAGAAAATGATGTCTTGATGACTTAGTATGCAAACCCTAGCTTGCTTGAGAAGAGAGGTGGATGAGGAGTGAAGAGTTGTGAATAATTAGTGTGTCTTAATGAGAAATTTGGGTTTTTAGGCTTATTTATAGGCAATGCACCCAAAAACATTTGTTATTTGATCCTTAAGGTCAAAATGAAGAAGAAATAGACCAAAACCCTAAATTTTCCCACTCAAAACCCCAAACATGGCTCTAATGGGACTAGGTCGCCACCTTGGGTGACCTAGTCCACCTGGATAGGACTACTTCACCCAGATGGCCGACCTAGTTGAAGCAAAAAATAAATATCCCAAAAAACATTCCAGGAACAATATGCACACTCAGTATCCTATGTTTCATATACAAGCACATACTACTATGCCTTATAGTAGAAATAGACATAGATAATTTTTCCATTGCATTAACCCTTCTAGGAAAGATAGTGTAGTTTGCAGATCTAAAAAAATTCAGGAGCATAATGACATGTAAATCAACACTTCAATAATGAAAGAAGAAGAATAGAAGAAAGATAGACAGAAGAGAAGAAACGCCAATATATGTGGGAACAACCCTTTTAGGTAAAAAACGCCACTCTACAAAGCATCAAACCAATGTATTAATCTACAACAAAATGGTTACAATACACTTTCAAGCTCACAACCTTAACATGGAGATTACATCTTGCTCTTTTGGAGGAAATCTGACAACATAACCCTGCAATGAATCAATTCTTATTAAACACTCCCTCAATCACCTTATTTATAGAGAGATACAAGCATAGAGGTAGCTTCATGAGCAATCTACAACAAGGAGTTATGCAAAACTCGTCCAAATCCATGTGGCACACATTCCAAGGACAAATTTGACCTTTGTGACACATGTACATGCATTTCTTACACCCCAACCAGCCTCCATACTTGGGTTCCCCAAATTTTCCCAAAATAGGTATGAAATATTCATTTACACACCTTACAATGTCATAGAATCTATCATATATGACAACCTCTTACAACTATAAGAGAATCCATCATAACATGCTAAACATAGAAGATTCTCTTACACACTCTTACAAATTTTTCATATATCAAACTTAGGTGCCTATATTTTCCATACAAAGATGCCATGTGACACTTGTCACACCTATCATAGGATCTCTATTTTAATCTCCTACATGTCATAGATCTCATCATAGGAATTTGTCATACAATGATGACTTACACAATGCTCAAAGTTCCAACACATGCCAAATAATTTATACACAAAATGGGACACCTATATTCCCATGTGGGGACAAAAATATCCATGTCACCTTCCATATCATCTCCCAGTGTGATGACAACTCACCGTGCCAACTCACAAAAAATTAAAACATTAGATGAGCATGAAAAATCAATATAGGAAAATAAATAATAAATCAATTTTAGGGAAAATGCCAAGGTTGAGAGACCTTAATTCCCAACATTCTCCCACTTGTCAAACACCTTGCAAGAGCCAATATAACAAACAAGATTTTTACTTCTAGGAGTCAACTAATGATAAACATCATCAAAACTAAAATCATCCATCCATGAAACCACATGAATCTCCAACATAATCTCATGCTCAAACAAGACACCTACAACAACATCCAAGATATCCACAATACTTGGAAACAATTCCTATCATCTCCCAATCTTCCACCCATGGAAGAAAAGGAACAAGCCATGGTGTATATGCACTAGTCCAAAGAACACAAGCATCAAACTCAAGTGATAACAATAGCTACAGGATACTGCCACAAATCCAATGTGCTTACAAGCTATTCATAAGCATCACCAACTTCAACCCCATAACTAGAACAAAAATCTAAAGCCAAAGAATTCTCCAAGAAAAAACAAGATAAAACATTAGCTAGAACAAAAATCAAAAGACTAATCACTCACATCCAACTGATAAACCCATGTGACTGAAAAAGATCCTATTGTAAATGCTAATCCATCCAGTCAACCATACCTCAAAGGTACACAAAACATTAGTATAATTGATGCCATCAACATATCCAACCCATAAACTGCAATCATAAGCTCCATGTACAACACCTGTCAAGTGAGGAACATACATATCTAGGAACTCCCACTACATGGGTAATGTCAAAACTGAAAATAGATCATAGCATACTAAGTCTACCAATCATCACTCAACCAAGGTGTAGCACTATAATATCAAGAACAATCAAAATGATCCACATGCAACACATATGCTACAAAATCTATCACAACATTTCAACATAACTCTCCCAAGTCTAACCATATCATATGAATATGAACATTCAAGAAGTATCCATTAAACAAAGAGAGAACCTATAAATTATAATTTCCTACAACACCTCAAAGTGATAATTTGTGCCAATTACGATCTCTTCTACAACCCCAAAAGAAAAAAGCCTTAACAACACCCAACAATTCAATCCCATAGATCTAATGTACATATGTATCATATAAATAAATGGATGTAAGCTTCTCAAACTAAAGAAGATGAAACTAATATCCATTTCTCATAACAATAAACCATCTCTCAAAATGAATCTTCTAGAACTAACCAACTATCCATAGTTGAAGATCCATATCTTTGAAAGATTGAACATAACACACTTGAAAAATAATGGGCAATATAATTCAAGTGATAAACCATTGAGTAGACCAAGAGTGGGGAATGAGAATGCTCCACCAAGATGCACCAAGTCACAATGGCTCTTTCCAAGAACAATCTCCTCTAGGTTCATAATGGACTCACACCCATATCTAGGTGTAGGCAACTCGGTCTTCTTGTTTAAAACCTCTTAAAGAGAAATCATCTCAAAAATTTGTCTCTAATCACAAGAGAACTCTAGCCTCACCCAAGTCTCCAAGTATCCATGAGAACCTCCATGATCAATCCATGCTAACTAGAAATGCAATATAGCACCATCATGAAGTAATCAAGCAAATCACCGATGTACCCAATACCAAGAGAACCAAACAAGATCATAGTCAATGCTCCAACCTACACATCTGTATAAATAATAATCTCACATCTCCTCAAAATAAGAACATATGTCTCATAAGAACACATCATGCTCCAAAGAGCACCTGTATCATGTCAACAATCTAACATATGATCAAGAGTAAACCAAGACACAATACCTAACATCTTATAAATAAGGATCAATAAAAAAACACCTTAACCAAATAATTCATGAGTCCTCCATGGTAACAAGATTTCAACATCTTCAATCGCATGAAGATAACCATCTCTTGTCAATAGAACCCAAAATGCCAAAGAAATCTCACTGCATACAAAAATAGGATCCAAGAGCTCCTCCATGACACCAACAACTATTGCAAAATATCATCCATCACCAAGTGATGAATCCACAATCACTGCTAAAGCTCCCACTGAACTGTGATACTGAGCTCTCCAAGTGCATCAAGATAAACCATCTCCTAAATGAAGATCTTCCATGGCTCCAACACAAGCCAATACTTCACATGCAATGCTAGCAACATAAAATGATTAGAACCAAAATCTCCAAGGCAAGAAGATAAACCAACATGCTACAAATCCCCATCACTAACTATCCAGATACTCAACAACATTCATCCTCTTATCTCAATGCAACATACCAATGCACGAATGACCACAGACAAGGCCAACTAACTGAATCTTCTTCAACACCAAAAGGAATCATGGATATAGACAGTCCACATCCGAGCCATCTCACTGCAAGATAATGGGTAGCTAATCCACAACCTGCATAACTCAAAGATCCAAAATCAACGAAGCATTCAAAATCACCATCACATTAGTAACATGTAAAACTAAGATAACAAAGAGGATACCATGTAGATTTAGGACTCAAACACCACATCGCCGTCAGACCCGATTTTCCACACAAATCCACAAATGAGCACCATAGTCAAGGAACAAGATAAGCATTACTATAAATTTGAAAAAAAAAATCATTCAGAAAAATCTGAGTCTAAATCCAATCTCTTCCATAGATCTACAAATCATAGATTTTTTTAACATGAAAAACCTGCAAAACCATCATTGTGCAAATTTGAAACCATCAATGGAAATACTCCAAGAATATTATGCACACTCAACGTCCTATGTTTCATATACAAGCACATACTACTATGCCTTATAGAGAAAATAGACATAGATAATTTTCTCATTGCATTAACCCTTCTAGGATTTAGGTGCCATCAACCTTGTAAATCCTTTAACTAATTATTCTCCTAAAGTCTTTTATACATTTAAGGTGGTGACCTACTACACTTGGGCTATTTCAAGTGTTGGTCATGAATAAAATGTTGATTAAGGATGTTCATTATGTTTTCCTTTTGAAACACACTTAAGTTAGGCCTAAAAGTACATAAAGGGGAAACATTAACATAGGAAAAGGGTTAAATTAGGGGAGATAAGACTAGCAAGATGTGAAAATTCCTTACAACACTTTATAACACCTTGGCACAAGGCTTGGAAAGGGGTAAAAGGGTGTTTTTTAGGTGAATTCTGTTGAAAGGGTCTTAGAAAAGTGAGGAAATGTGTTACAACACTTCACAACACCTTAGTAAAATACCATTAGATTATTGTTGAATTGAAAGCTTTCAAGATTGAATCAAAGGAAAACAAGGCCAAAATCCAAGGGAAAAAGGAAAAAATGAGTGAAAAAGTGCTAAATACTACACTTTTTGGCAACACAAAAATAAGACAAGAAAGCATGAAATATGAAATAATAGATTTAATACCTTGTCATGGAGATAGGTCTTGAGTTGCTGCAACAATCCAACCCTTGAATGCTTCAACAAAGGATATCTTGATGACTTAATATACAAACCCTAGCTTTCTTGAGAAGAGAGATGGATGAGGAGTGAAGAGATGTGAATAATTAGTGTGTCTTAATGAGAAATTATGGTTTTTAGGCTTATTTATAGGCAATGCACCTAATTTTTTTTTTATTTGATCCTTAAGGTCAACATGAAGAAGAAATAGACCAAAACCCTAAATTTTCCCACTCAAAACCCCAAACATGGCTCCAATGGGACTAGGTCACCACCTTGGGTGACCTAGTCCGCCTGGACAAGACAATTTCACCAAGATTGGTGACCTAGTCCTACAATGGCCCTTTTGCCAGTTGGATTGTCTAAGAGAAAATACATCAGGTTTATATGATAATTTTATTAGATAATTGATCAAATTACCCCTTGGGATGCACAATTACGGGTCATAGGGGCCTATTAATGATGATGTAAAGGTGTGATTTGGGTCCAAAATCCATAGGCAAGGTTCCAAATATGTGAAAAGTGTCAAAGGCTACACTTGGTGACACACAAAAATAGGTTCGTCATGTCAAACTATGGGTCTTTGAGCATGAATGTAGGAAAGGCCACCATCAATGTGCCTCTGAGACACATTAGGTTTTTCCTTTAGGAGTCTATCATAATAAGATGGCAACTTATTGCTTATATCTCATCGATAAATGAGTTTGTATCAGTCAAAATACGTGGTCTCTGCGTATATAACATAGGCAAGGCTAATATTTGATTAGCCCCTGAGTCCACTAGGATAGGTCCTTAGGTTAGTTTATTTGTAAAAATCTTGGAAAATACCAAAAAAAATGGAAATTTTAAAATTCAGAACATTTCTAAAACAATCAAAAATCCCGAAAGAGCCTCCAAAAATTTCAAAACATCAAAAACATCAAAATATTTACAAAAATCCATCTATCCCATTTCACGTTCACCTTCAATAAGCATCCACTCATAATAAATCAACTGTCACCTTCATCCTTTGGAAAAACAATCAGAAGCAAGCTTCACAGTCAAAAATGAAAACTCAAGTGTCAAGATCTTAAGTCTAGGTCAATAGGAAAACAAGTTGGTCAACTCTTTGTATCAATAGTCTATCATAAAATTAGTTCTGAAATCATTTGATAACATCATGTCCTAGGACGAATCCTTCCTACTATGGACATCAACATTAGACATCACCGTAGTTTAGTCCTGGCTAGCAGTATGAAGAAAATTTACTTGTTTGTATACTTGATCTTTTCATTTTGATTTATATTATTGTGTTCTTTCCAACGACCTCTCTATGATGTCTAATCAAAATGACTTAGAGAGAAAGGAATGGGGCATTGATCATTATCTTTTGTCTTCTATGTTTGTTGGATTCTCTTGTAATATAACCTTGGCGAATACTTGCTTTGTTAGGTATGTATGGAAGGTGTTTTGAATTGTTGGTTGACTATTGCATTGATAGGCTACCCCTTTTCATGCTTTGGTCTGAGATGTCTGAAACTTAAGAAGTACATCCTAGTAAGGTTTTTGTACATTATTTGTGAACAAGAATACTCCTATTTGTTTGTCAATTCAAAGTCCATCTCACTAGATACAACATCATCTTGGTTGTTTGTACCTTGATGCATCATATCTATTTGTGTTATCAAGCATAAGGAAATTTATTCTCTTTACATCCCCAATCCCTGGATAAGCAATACATCATCATTATTTATCATCATATCTAATAAAGTGTCATGACTCATAGAATTTTTGGACTTCTACATCTTTTGAGAATTAAGGGTTGATCCCTCTCATTCTTCTATCCTCTTTCATGCAAACATAGTACCATGTCATTCACCATCTTGCATAAACATAAATATCATCATAGGACAACACCATCCATCTCATCCATCTCACATGCATTACATCATGATTTAAGATGTTTAGGATAATATAGATTTTTTATTCTAAGCTTCTTAAAAACATCTCATTTGCATCACCATTATCATTTAGATTTGTTAATCTAACCATCCATACATCCATATTTAACCTATTTGTCGCAATACCAACCCTAAAATCAAACTTTTCACCCAATCTCTCAAGGGGGCAATGTACCAGCATACTTATTTTTGTTGGGGCATCTAAAAAATAAAAATAAAATTGAACTTTGACCTCAACAAGGCTATTCTTTGAACCAATATAACTGGTACATTGCTTCAAAGAGGGGGAAAATGTAGATGCTTGAATTAACATAATTTCTTCCATTAATCAAATAAAGTAGTTTATTTGATTAATTCACTAATGTGCATCATATTTTATTAAATAAATAAATTTATTTAATTAAGTCCTAAGGGTCATCTTATTTAATTCAATCAATCAAAATGATTTAAGTCAGATACCATAATCCCCTTGTTGGCAAGAGACACTACAACTATCATCTTGTGTTGTAATTGATGGCAACCCTATGTGTTGATCAGGTATGTATATCCTCATTCAAGCTTACCAGAAGATAGATTGAGAATCGACAAGGCAGAATAGAGTATCCGATAACTCAACATTCATCAATCTGTGGAAAGATTTCAGGTTATTATTTTGTGTTTCACATCTCAGGAAATGATTATTGGTATATTATCTCTATTGAGATTGAAGTGCAATGGCTCGTATCAATTCGTATGAGAATTAAAAGATCCAGTTGGCATATTCTCAGTTTTTTTTGGATTAAGGTTGACCTCATGAATATATTAAGTCACAGATGTATGAGGACTAATTAATTGAGTATCTCCATGTTTTTATATCTTAGCTTGGATCCTATCCAAGTTATGACAGACCATTAAGGGTACGCATTGCATATTTCTCATTATGTAAGCCAACAGTTGTAATTTTGTTGTGTTCTATTGAAGATGAGAAAGTGTAAATAAATCCTATGTTAAGGATATATACATGATCTTCCATATCATTTTGTGTGGGGTGTATAATGAATTGGTGTCTGAATTATTAGTTAGATTAGAGGAGAGGTGCGATAAAGTGCAGCTTCACATGGGCATAGAAGATCTGTATTGAGTGTATGAGCATAGCAAAATACAATTATAGAATCAGTCTATAAGGCAACAGATCTATCATTGTACTTAATTTGGAACTATAATTAGGCATTTTAGACGCAATCATCTCAATTAAAATCTTCAAATGGTTTTAATTTGAACTATTAGGCATCAAGCCCTCTTTTCTTTAAGTAGTGAGCTCTCGACAGATTGCTTGAATGCATGTGCATTGCACTTTTGTAATCTTCATTTTGAGTATACTCAGAATCATAATTGAGGATTGGTCATCCACCATGCTTTTTCCCCTAATAGGGTTTCCACATAATTTTTTTGGTGTTATGGTGTTGGGTATGTGCAGGATCATGATGGGCCAAAAAGTGGCGATATCCAAGTGATATGATGGCCCATGTGGCTAACAACTTTTTTTTTACCCAAAATTGATGAAACGAAAAGGGTTTTTAAAGGATATTCTTAGATTTCTAGTAATATAAATTATTCTTTACTTTGAATTTAATAAATAATTATTATTCATTTTCTATTTGAATTATGACTAAAGTCTTGATTGATAGGCTAATTGAAAAAAATCTATAGCTTTCAAATAGTATCACATTTTCTGAATCCAAAACATGTGTCAAATTCTATGCTTCACATACTATAGGATTAAAAAAAAAGAATTGAATTTCATGAAGTTTTGACCAAGTTAAGGTGGTCAGACATACGAGTTTTTATATTTTTTAAAATTTATAATAAAAAAATCATAATTAATTATTTACATGGAAAAAAATTACAAAAAAATATGCATCACATTGGGACATGAGTCCCCTAGTTATATCTAAAATATTATAAAAAAATATTATCATTTTATTGTGGTTAGGGTGGTCAGACAGACACCTACTTCTTATTTTTTCCCTGAAATTTAAGTACCACTGCATTGAAATTTAAAATTTTCACCAAATAGATTTTTATTTTTTTTAAATAAACCTAGTAGTTTAGAAACTAAATTCAGTTTTCTACAGATTCTATTCTTGCATATTTTAGAAAGAATATACATAACTTATTCAAATTTTTACATCAAGTTGCCTAACTCTGATTTTCTGAATTTTATTGCCACTTAAGGGCCTATTTTTTCCATGATGATCCTGCACATGCCCTGTTGTGTTTATTTTCTTATTTGTGATTTATGATTGAATGCTCTTAATGCTTGAAATTTAAAAGTTAATAAAGTTATTTTTTGCAGAACACTAATTCACCAACCCTGTGGCTTGTTTCCAACAATTGGTATCAGAGCTAGTTCCTCAGAAGAAGAAGTCTAACAACTTGGGAGATCTTGGTAGAAATTCCAAATGGATTCAAGCAATCTGGAACAACAACTTATGGTGGTCTTAGATGACCTTGATATGTGAAAATCTAAAGTTAAGGAACTACAAGCAAATCTCAATAATGCAAAAAAAAACAATGAGTCTCTGAAAGACAAAATCAACAAGTCAAGAGAGAAGAGAAACGAACTCTGTGATCAAATTCAATAGAAAGACAACAAGAGCACTAAAGATGAACAAACCTGTAAAGTCCAAAAAGAGAAGGCAGAGGAATGTGAAAATATTACACAAGAGAATACAGTTATGATGGCTGAAATGGAATCCATTATGATGAGAATGACCAAAGAAATTGAAGATAAAAAGAAAAATCTAAAGTTTGTAGCCGATTGAATGATGGGTTGGAAGTATCCAAAAATAATGAAGAAGCACTTTAAAGACAACTGGATAATCAGAGGACTCATGGTGATAAAAGAGGTCTTAGATTTGAGAAAGGAGAAAGCTCAAAATCTGGGCAAAGGAAATTCAGGCAAGGAAATTAGACAAACAATGTTGGCAAGTATCCGGTAAGACAACCCCATTCTTAGAGATTTAATGGATATTATTTTAATTGCAACAAGTTTGGACACATGGATTCTCAGTGCATAAGTAGAACGAATCAAAGTGCTCCATCCTTCTCAGGTCAGTGTTTCAATTTTTATAAGATTAGTCATAAGTCAAATGAATGCATAACTATGATAAATCAACTTCATAGAAACATCAAATGCTATGCTTGCAATAGACCTGGACATATTTCTAATCAGTACAAATCAAGAGGAAACCAAAGGAACAACTAGTCTGGTAAGAGAAATGTTGTGTGCTACAATTGTAACATAATTGGACACATTCCTACTTTTTACCGAAATAGAAAAGGTTTGATAAATCAATGAAAAATTACACAAAAGGATGTTAAAAGAAAAGGTAAAGTCACTATAGATGAATTCAGTCAATAAATGTAGGACAAATGGGTGAAGAAGATTCCCTCCGTTGAAGAAACTACACCTACACTAGAACCTGCCTCCAGTAATTCCTCTGGGAATTAGTCTCAGGCCTCTGGCCTAGGGGGAGCAGTCAAGAAAATCATTAAACCCCCTAACCGGTAAATGACACCGGATGTTGGTACATATTGGAGCTAGAAAGATGCCCAAAAAATATTGTTGAACTCATCAGAGGAAATGGTATACCATATTAAAATTCTTGAGAAGATTTATTAAGTTTTTGTACATAGAAATGGAACAACAAGATGAATTAGGGAAATTTCATTTATTATGACAAAAAGGTTAGGTATGTGAGTGATAAAAGGTCACTTCTATTCCTCATTTGTCATTTTTCCCTATGGAGATAAAGAAAATGAAAAGATCTAGGGTACTTAAGGTGAATCAAGGCAGAAATCAAGTGTGAAGGAGATATAAGCAACTGATTTCAGGCCCGGTCGAAAAAGGTATCTATCAAGAAACTTCTTGAAATTTTTGATTTAGGAAAGATGAATACTCCTTTACTGGTCAAAGTTAAGGATAGACCTCATCCTAAATTTAAATTGCATCCCTACAAGTCTTTAGAGA
The DNA here is from genome assembly GCA_007115665.2 of Sequoiadendron giganteum. Classification (NCBI taxonomy): domain Eukaryota; kingdom Viridiplantae; phylum Streptophyta; class Pinopsida; order Cupressales; family Cupressaceae; genus Sequoiadendron; species Sequoiadendron giganteum. Next base: position 613,425,145 of record CM021105.1, read on the forward strand.
CTGATCCATTAGGGGCATTTTTGTTAGTTTCACACAGAGTTTTGCATACAAAGGACATTAGGGTTTACATTCATGCAAATATTGAAGAACTGGGGAGCTCTCAACTTGTCAATTTGTACAATCATCATATAGTTGATGAAAATTTTAGTGTAAAACCGGAACACCAAATCCTAGAAATGAAGAAATTTAGTATGATGGTTAAATTCCTTGTGTTTATGGAATCAAAATGGGTATGTTATGTCCTGAGTTGGGTACATGAAAAATTTATGTGGCTTAGTATTCCCTTCAAAATTACTAAGGAATCCATTAGTGCAGTAACCGGTTTGAATTCCTTTGGTGGTTCACCTATTGTGAAGTCCATGAAAAATCAACCATCATCGATGCCTCAGGCTTCACATATGATAGGAGAGCAATTCTTGTTGACAATATTGCTGATATAAATGTTATATTTTCATCTATGGTAATTGGTTATAAGATTTACCAGTCTAGACAAGAAAACTCGGTATCGAGTATGACAATTTATATCACCTACCAAATGGTAAAAGAAAATATGGAATATGATCTCTGCAAATTGTTAAGGATTTAGCTGATGGAAAACCTTGTCAAGACCAAGAAAGAAAAGAAAAATTCATTCAAATATGGTAATTTTTTTTTATATGGGTGTTGGAAAAGTTTAGTGGCAAAAGAACATTCTGATAGCCGAACAAATCAAGAATCTATTGTACAATTTTATAGATATCAAGACCAGAAATGTAGATATCTGGAGTTATTTCAAAAGATTTCAAGCTAGCATGCAAGCTAGGGAAAGAATTCCCACCACCATTGTGGATAAATACAAAGACTCGATCTGATTTATGGTGAACATTGATTAGTGTATGATGGAAGCAGTAGATCCAAGAACTGTTTGGATCATGCCTATGAGCTATGAGGTCAAGGAAAATATTTTGGAAATGTATGCCTAGAATCTATTAAAAAAATTTTGGATCCAACTGAAGAGAGGTTTGGTACCTATGCAGAGAAGCACACTCAAATTCATAATGAGCTTAAGAAACCGACATCAACCAAAAGAGTAAGGAAAGAAGTTGAAGCTCTTGCAAAATGCTAGGGTATATCCGTAGAGAAACTAAGTGAAGTCAGGAAGAAAAGGGAAAAAGATGAAGCAGCAAGGAAAGCTACTAAAAAGAAAAGAAAATCATAATCAACTGGTTCAACAACACCATCTGCTCGAACTAAAACAACCAGAAGCTCGACCTCTCACTCAACTTCTGCAGCGCAATCTTCTCTTGTGAAAAGTGAAGGAAAGAGATCTAGAAAGAAAGCCCAAGGAAAAGAAAAAGAAAAAGAGTGTACATGACTATTTCTAATGACGAGGAAACAAAATCCAATGAAGATGTCAAGGAAATCAAACAACAAGGCACTAAAGCAGCAACTATGTCAAAACCCTCCGGTGTAGATGCTCAAGAAAAGAAGAAGACCAAGGTTGATACACCTGGTATGTTTATTGAACAAATTGAAATAGAAATCATTTTCGAAGGAAATATTAAACTGATTTTTCAATGGTATGAATCATTTTCTGAGTCTGATAGAATAATTCTAGAAGAATCTACAAGAAAGCACATGAATATCTTCAAAAATGTTTTGGTTGAACTCATGTCTAGCCTCCCAAAAGGTTTGTATGATATTCTAGAATCAATGAGATTAAGTGCCCTGACTAAAGAAGAACGAATGAGAGAGAGAATTGTTGCAAAACTATGTTCGGAAATGTCTGTGGAAGACATGCAAGCATTCATGAACAGAGAAAAAATGAATTTCAGAAACAAGTCAAGGGTCAATAAGTTGATGGTTGGTCAAATAGATGAAATTACACAAGAAACAATTTTTTTTGTGAAAGAGCTACTACTAAATGACAAAATTAAAGTTTCGACTGAGGAGACTCATACAAAATATGTCTCATATGATCCGGTCAAAGATGCAGAAGAAGGAAATTTCAATGAAAACCTTGAGATTCCACCTCCAGATAATAAAATAGAAACCACCATGGAAGTTGAAGCAACTGTGAATATATCAATTGAGATGATAGAGAACATTCAAGAGAAATTAAAAGCTTCAATTGAGGAAGCATTAGTCAAGGAGAAGAAAAGTGATGTAAAGATGAAGTCAAGAGACACTATCGAGACAATTAAGAAAATATTGGTGGAACATAAGGAAGAGATTAAGCCAAAATTAATTAAAGGTCCCATTGATTTATCAACCTTGAGCCCAATCTAGATAATGAAGGTGGCCTCGTTTTCTCAACTAGAAGCTCAAGAAGGGTTGGTAAAATCTCATATTGAAGATGGTGAATTGTTGGCACTTGTGTCTAGAGTATTAGAGAAGATAATGCCATCCTCTGTGAAAGAGGAGACTGAATCCTCATCTAGTGAACTGAAGAGGCTTATCACCTTGGTGATTACTCATTTGGAGTCTCTTGAAAATTCTACATTGGCAAAAGTGTAGAAGGAATTTGATGCTAAAAGGTTTAGTGGACTAAAAATATTGATTACCCAAGACAAAGTCACCTTGGCCACTTGTGTCAAGCACATATAGGGTGCCTTATCTGAAGGAGGCAATATTTACAAATGTTGTCTATCTTTTTTAAAGCTTACAAAAGCAAATGAGAAGAAGGTGAAAGACTTGGAAATTCAGTTAGCAACTATCTCCGAGACATTTTATCCCCTATCCAGTGGTGCTGGGAAGGTTGAAGGTGAAGTAATGTCTTTGCTAAATAAAATAAAAGGGCTGAAGCATGAAAATGGTAGAATTATCTTCAAAACCTGTGAACTTAGAAGCATCATTAGCCCCAAAATTGATGTAATGGGTAGTGCACTAAAGGAAGGAGAGGAAACTATGGTAGTCAAGGATCCAACTAGCCTAGAATCCACAGAAAATCTATCCTATCTGATTTGTGGACACATAACCATAACGTAAAGTATCAAAATAATTTGGGACTGAAACCAAAGGGGGAGAACTGGAGTGAAAAAGGCATAATAAGCTCAGGGGGAGAGTAGCATTTTTGAAATTTTGGATTGCAATGAAGTTTATCTTGGTACTAATCTGACACTTAATCATTTTTGACTAAGTGTTTCCATCAATGCAAAAGGGGGAGATTGTTGGAAAGAGATACTACATTTTTCATTTGGTGTTGTCATTGATGGAAACCCTATGCATTCATCAGGTATGCATATCCTCATTCAAGATTACCGACATATAGATTGAGAATCGAGAAGGTAGAACAAAGTATCTGGTAACTTGGCATTCATCGATTTGTGTAAAGATTTTAGGTTATCATTTTGTGTTGTGCATCTAAAGTAATGATTATTGATTTATTATCTCTATTGAGATTGAAGCGCAGTGGCTCGTATTGATCTGTATGAGAATTAGAAGATTTGATTGGTGTATTCTCAGTTTTTCTTGTATTAAGGCTGACCTCATGAATATATTAAGTCACAGATTTATGAGGACTAATTAATTGAGTATATCCATGTTTGTATATCAAACTTTGGGTCCTATCCAAGTTATGGCCAACCATTAAGGGTACACGTTGCATATATCTCATTATGTGAACTGACAATTATAATTTTGTTGTGTTCTATTGAAGATGACAAAGTGTAAATAAATCCTATATTGTGGATATATATACATGATCATCTATATCATTTTGTGTGGTGTGTATAATGAATTGATGTCAAAATTGTTAGTTAGATCAAAGCAGAGGTGTGATAAAGTGTAGGTTCACTTGTGCATAGAAGATCTATATTGAGTGTATGAGCAGAGTAGAACAAAATTATAGAATCAGTCTGTAAGGCAGCAGATTTATCATTGTACTTAATTTGGAACTTTAATCAGGCATTTTAGATGCTATCATCTTAGTTCAAATCTTCAGATGGTTTTAATTTGAACACTTGGGCAACAAGCCCTATTTTATTTGAGCAGTGAGCTCTAGGTAGTGTTCCTGAATGTAAGTGCATTGCCCTTTTGTAATCTTCATTTTGATTATACTCAGAATCATAATTGTGGATTGGCCATCCACCATGGTTTTTCCCCTAACAGGGTTTCCACGTAAAAATCTTGGTGTTATGGTGTTGTGTTTGTTTTCTTGTTTATGCTTTTTTATTGAATGCTCCTAATACTTGAAAGGTAAAAGTTAATAGAGTTAATTTGTGCAAAACACTTATTCACCCCCCCCCTCTTAATGTGGCTTGTTTCCAACACCCCTAACCCACCCAAGTTAATTAATTAACCTTTAATCCTAATTACCCATCCTCTCGATTTTGACTCGACCTGGGTCAAACCTAAACCCTTGACTAACCCACCCACATGCACATGAAATCCATTCTATTTAAATATCTAATTATCCCTTTTTCCCTCACCAAGGCATATTCTTTGAGAATATTCCTTCATTTACTCCACTTATTTGACTTTCTTACCCCCAAACAATTTCACTCCAAAATCTCCAACCACATTTTTTTAATGACTCTTACAAAGCCATTAATCTCTCCTACACCTCTCAAATCCTCAACCACTTGCATTAACCATGCACATTCTCGAAAATGTGTTCCACCTTCCTCCACTAGCCATGTGACAAGTGTCACAATATCATGGATCTTCTTTAGTTCCTCATTCCTCAAATCTCTCCATTTTTCAAACCTTCAACCTATAAGTATAAGGCATTTCTACTCCACAATTTGAGTATTTTCCATATAGGCACTTTGATTTCATCTAGAATTTTCATCTCCATCACTTGCATCTTTGCATCATTATCATTTGAAACTTTTCAAGGAGGTGGGAAAGGGCATTATTTTCACATCAAAGGTGCACCACTTCCACTATGGGATAGGTATGAATATTATTTGTATGTTCTTTCAAATTAGCTTCTTTGATCTTTTAGGGTTTTGTTTGGCATATTTGGCATGATTCAATATTTCATAAGGAGGCTTTTGTTTGCTTTGTTTAAAATGAAATAGACATGCTAATGTTGTTCTTGAGAAAAAATGGAGAAAAATGACACTACAAAGCTGCAAAGAGGGAGCTCAAAGAGCTTGGGAGTGCTACAAACAGAGCTTGAAGCTGCTATAATAGGCTATATGGAATTGTGTAAGCAATATTTGGAGTGAAGCTAGAAGCTGGAATGAAGCTAGAGAAGTGCTAGCAAGGTTTGGAAGAACTTAGAGGAAGAAGATCTCGTAAATGAGGTAAAAATATGACATTTAATGAAGGAAAAGAAGCTTCTTGAGCCATTTCAAAGCATCTTGAAAAGTTACCACCAACCAAAGGAGGTGACAAGTGGAAAAAATGCACGAAAATGGTCATTTAAATGTTGAAATGTCGCAAGACACTAGCATGGTGCACAAATTTCTATGTGATGTGCTAGTGTTCAGACATGTCACGCTACAAAATGATGAAAATGAGAAAGGTACGTAGTCCAATGTAAAGATGACACACAATGGTAGCTACTGACAAGGGGTGCTGGAGCATATTGAGAGGGACAACGGCTATTGCAAGGGATAAAATGAGCCGACACATACTAATAAGGAAGTGAACACTAAAGCGAATACAACAATGTACATGAAATTGTGAGGGGTGCAATTTTATGACTATATATATTTCCCCACACTTTAGTGGGCATATGAATCTACACTAATATGCATGCTAAAAGAAATCTAGTAAACATAAATAACATCATATGCCAAAAGGATACTGCAAAGGAAGTAGATAAATCTTTGAACCATAGAAGTATGACCCTAGGCTGAAGAAATGTAAAACAAATGCATTAGACAAGAAAAACCTGCACCAGATAGCAATGTTAGAACATAAAGCTAAAGGTTTCGAGTCAAAAAAATGAGAGAGACCTCGATATAAAATATTGTCTCGGTACTATTCCTTATCCCCAAATTAAGAAATAGAAGGATTCTAAAATGAAGTGAGGAAGGACATACACTGAGGATGAAGAAGATGTAGATCTTTGATCCAGTATACACAAAAGAGAAGAGAAAAATACAAATGAATTCAAGAATGATAAAAGAAATCCCCGCTTTAGGAGGAAAACCCATATCACATAGTAAAAGTGAAAAAGGTAATCCCTGCTCGAGGAGGAAAACCCATATCACAAAGTAAAAGTGATAAATACAATTCGTGCTTGAGGAAGAAAAATTGTATCACCAAGTAAAAGTGATAAAGGTAATCCCAGGTCAAGGAGGAAAACCTCTATCACAAAGTAAAAGTGATAAAAGTGATCCCCTCTCGAGGAGGAAAACATGTATCAAAAAATAAGGATGTAAAGGAGCTCTACAGGTTCTCGGTCTTGTAAAGCAAGACAAATAAAAGATGCATGTGGCTACTGCAAGATGTGTTGTAAGTCAACCACAAAAAAGATAGGTCTAGTTAGGTTGTCCCCAAGCTGGATACAAAAACTCGTCTAGTCAGGCTGCCCCAAAGCTAGACACAAAAATAGGTCTAGTCAGGCTACCCCCAAGCTATACACAAAAATAGGTCTAGTTAGGCTTCCCCCAAGCTAGGCACAAAGATATGAAATAAGTCTAGTCAGGTTTCCCCAAACCTAGACACCATAGAATTAATTCAAGGTAAAATATTTCAAAGGGGGTCCCTCAAGAACCCTTCAAAAGAAAAAGGGGGTCCACTCAAGGGATGATTCATTTGATAGACATAGAGAAGAGAGGGGGATCCTTTAGAAGGATGCACATTTCTAGATCAAGTTGTCACTGCCACCAAACATATAGGGGAGGAGAATCATGTAAGATATTTAGAACAGAATAGAGGTAATCCTCGATATCACTTGTTATTTGAAGAAAAGTTAGGTGCACTAGAAAAAAAAATGAGTGATGGCACTTGATTCATGAAGGTGTTCTATTTTATCCTTTAATTCCTTATATTCACTAGTGGAATGGCTAGACACTCGATTACACACACAAAAATAATGTTTTGATTTATCATGTTTATGAAATTTTTTATGTGTAGGAGAAGGTAGAGTGATTAAGTGGTCTTTTAGAAGCTACAACAAAATATGCTCTTTCTTAGACAAGGAATGAGGAACAGGAAGCAATCCCGTCTCTTGTGGAAAAATATTGACTTCTCACAAGAAGAAGATAGGTAGATAGAAGAAAAAGGCGGAGGATCTTCACAGAGAGAATTGTTCTAGCAATGTGGATCACACTCATCTACAGGATTTCCATCATTCTTCTTAATAGGACTACCGACACTAACCTCATTAACATAAGTGTGATCATCTTCCTTAAAAGGAAAATAAACACTAAGAAAATTATAATTTTCAATCACCTTATCATGCGATACAAAAGAATGACTATCTTTGATAGCGGGTTTGGATGATGCCATCGAAAGGTCTGCGTGGATCAGGTCAACTTTACATTCTCTAATGAAGGATTCAGTAAATTCGAAAGAATCCCAATCATCACCAAGACATACATTCCTTTGAGAAGAGGTAGAAGGAATAGACTTAACATTTCTTGCTTCAGAGGGTTCTTCTTCAGGGACATTCATCTCGAAAGTATCCTTTGTAGTGGGTATTGTTGGAGTGAACATTGAAAAATTGGAAGATACTAAAGGAATAAGAGTAGGCACAACCGAAGCCTAACCAACAACTGCCATCTCACATAAGTGTCTAGCATCAAGGTCAGCCTTGAATCTGACTACTTTATTGTTAGCAATGAACTTAATAGATTTATGCATGGTAGATGGGACTGCACCGATAGAATGAACTGATGATCTACTACGAATAAGGTTATAAGGTAATTTTTTTAACATAACATATACTTAATAGGTCTAAGCTGCAAAGGTAATACTATTGTACCTAGAGCTTTTTGACCAACATTATTGAACCCACAAATTGCAATGGAAGATGGATCAATATTAATTTTAGGTAATAGATCAATGTTACATACATTGAGCGTCGAACTAGTGTCAATGAGAGTATGTCTAATACAAATTTTATTAATGTTAAGTATAGTCATTATAGGATCTATTTTCTTTTGTACTTCTAGAGGAAGGAGTTCATGCGGATAGAATGTAATATTCGGTGAATCCGTATGAATATGAGCTATCAACGCATCAACATCTATTCATTCTACTCTCATAATCATGGGCTACTATTCTATAAGAGGGAGCCATAGAAGGATCAGGAAAATCACTATCAAATGAAACACCATTAATAGAACATACCCTTTCAGGAGAAGGACTAGCTAGAGTTGTGTAAATGACCAGTCTCTTAGGCCTTTGAGGGACAACAGAGACACAAATTACATTTATGAAATCATCACAACTAGTAGAATAATTATTTGAAGACATATTCTCAACATCCATCCAAATAGGATCAAATGTGGATGGATATTAGTCATGTGCTAATGCATCATCTCTAGAGGAGAGTGCATTAGAATAGTTAAGAAATTCATCATTCACAAACGCAACATCTCTAGAAGAGAGTGCATTGGTAGGAGTGGAAGATTAATAACTCATGAATGCATCAGAATGAATGGAAGGTTAGTCATTCATAAATGCATCATCTCTAGAATAGAGTGCATTGGAATGAATAGAAGGTAGAGTGACATTAAGAAAGGTATCAATGATTTCATCTTCTTGTAACAAAATATCCTCCGAAGTAGGGGAATTTCATGAGAAGGATCAAAGACACCAAGCGGCATAGGAAAAGATAAGTCATCATTAGATGCATGAAATGGCATATCATTAACACTTTGAACAAAATTAGATACTAAACTAATAAAAGAAGATATTAAATTCATTATGATTTTTTTGGTATTTTCTATGTTCTAGTAATTCACATTTTTGCAGGTCTTCAGAGTGAAATTTGACGTTGGAACTTGAGTTGGTCCATAATATTTGATTTCCCAAGGCACTGGTATTTTAGGGATTGAACTAGTTCTCCAAGAGACCTTTCCAATGGTGCAAACGGTTCTAAATTCTGAGCATCGAGTAAAACGTTATGGCCCCACCAAGTAGAAATAAATAATTTCCTAATTTTTTGGAAGATTTTCTCTTCACGTTAGGTTCACCAAAATGTAGAGAAGGGGGATTCACTATTCATGAGTTCTATTCACTCAGAGAGCCTCATGGGATGAACTTCCCTAAACTAACTTGAGGAACAGTTGCGAGAGTTCTAGAATTAGGAGGAGCAAGTTAAAGATATTTTCTTGACAAACTGACAAGCTCTGGGCCAAAGGACGTCAACATGAAATACGGATGACAGCGTGACACGCTGGCATCGCATAGGCACACTGGTATCTCGTACAAACTAGAGAGCAATTTTATCACAAATAATGGCTAAATGACAACTGACAATTTGATTACAGAGAACTAATAGAATGTAGGAAAATGATAAAATGTAACATAACTAAGATGAATTAAAGTAGAAGTGATAAAGAGAGTAAGAAGTATAAAGGAAATTCTTACAACCATGCAAGTGATGAAGCCTCCAACACGTGAATTTCTTCAATACCTGCATACATCTTATCTAGAGAAGTTGTTGTGGCTATATAGGGGTTTTGCTCAGTCAAACCTTTGTTTTGCTGTTCCCACCTCCACGGATAGTCAATTTTGGAAAGAGAGATAAACTGAAATGGAAAGAGGGCATGGTGAAAGCAAAACCCACTTTGGAGTAGAACCCGCACCTCAAAGTGAGAGTGATAAAAGAAAACCCCGCTTAAGGAGGAGATATTTTATCACGATATGTAGATGCAATAAATAGAGGATGTGGAATCCCAAGATGCTCACGAGCATTCAATAAAGGAGATTAAGCTACAAGAGCCAAAGGAGCTGCAAATAGCGAGTTGAACGAGCTTGGGAGTGCTGCAAAGAGAGCTTGAAAAAAGCTTGAATCTATTGTAACAATCTATATGGAGCTATGTAAGCAAGAGTTGGAGTGAACCTAGAAGTTGGAATGAAGCTAGAGAAGTGCTAGCAGGACTTGGAAGAACTTAGAGGAAGAAGAGCCTACAAATGAGGTGAAAACATGATATTTAATCAAGGAAAAGAATCTTCCTGAGTTGTTTCAAGGAATCTCGGGCTGTTACCACCAACCAAAGGAGGTGAAAAGTTGCAATCATGCAAGGAAATGGTTGTTTGAACATTGAAACATTGTAGGATGCTAGCATGGCACACAGATGTTTGTACGCCACGCTAGTATTTGAACATGTCACACTGCAAAATAAAAAATGGGAAATGTAAAAAGTTCGATGTAAAGTTGATACGCAAGCGTAGCTACTGAAAAGGGGTGTTGTACCATATTGAGAGGGAAAAAGGTTTATGCAGGGGCTAAAATGAGCCTACACAAAATGTTAAGGAAGTGGACACTAAAACAGATACAACAATGTGCGTGAAATTTTGATGGGTACAATTTTATGACTATACACTTCCAAACTCATGTTGATGTGGAAACGATGTAGGAAGGAAATAGATAACCCATCAAAATATTCAATAGATCCCTATAGAAAAATATTAAACATTGTATCACACTATCATTTAGGGTTCATTGAAACAACTTAGCCAAGGTTTTATCATCCTAAGAAAACAACAAGACATTGTACGGTAAAATATTTTAAATGCTCATTTGAGTCACTCTTTCCACTATACAACTCAAGTCTATGGACCAAAAACCACAAAAGCAAGATATAAGTAACAACATCATAGGAAATTCCTCAAGTAGGGGTTACAGGATATGAAGGATGTTGAAAAGGAGGCCGAGGAGTTGATGAACACCTTGGAGTAGTGCGGTGGTATTTGTTTCTGGCTTTTTGGCGGTCCTTTTTTTGGACCCTGTTGTCTCTTTGTGTTGTCGTTTCCTTTTTGGGACAGCTGTCTATTTGTTTGGACTTGTTTTGCTCTATCTTTTGGTGTTTTAACTTTGTGGTTTCAGGTCCCTGTAAAACCTATTTTTTCCTTTTCAAAAACAACATCATAGGAAAGTGGCATTTGAGGTGTATGGTTATAGGTGATTACATTCATATTATTACTATTTCCATGTTTCCTAAGATGGGGAAAATATTGGAATAGTGAATCTAAGGTGGAGTTGGAGACAAGTGCAATGTTAGGGCTTGTGGACATGAAAATCTATAAATTGGTTAGCATGATTCTAACATCCTCATAGAATAACATGACATTCTTCAAAAACAAATGATAAAATTGAATAAAACATGTAAAGAAGACATGAAATGTATCTATTCTATGGTGGATTGGTGCTCTTTGAATATGTGAAAGAGCCCTTTCCCAACCCTTGATAAGCAAGATTTCCAGGATGATGATAGACAATGAGATGCTAATGAACTCAAGTTTCCTATAGTGGAGATGCTTTCAAATGTGGATGATGAAATGAGAGAAAATGCATTGCATTCATAGGAGAAGTTGAGAGAGGAGAAGCCAATATTAGGCAATGTGGGACTAAATCCCATCCAATAGGAGAGAGACACTTGTCACCATGGGATTGGCCCATGCTTGTGCAAGTTTTGGCCAATGTGCCCATTCAAATTTGAAAACGGCCATAAATGCATGTGGTTGAGGGTTTTTTGGGGGGAATTGTGTTTGTTCAAAAACATCAAACATGAGAGATAATGAGGGCATATTCCCAAGGAATATGCCCTTGTGAGGGAAAATGGGTGTTTTAATAAATCAAATAAAGTGATTTATTGTACAAGTGGTGGGTTAGTTAAGAGTTTAGATTTGACTCTAGTTGAGTCAAAAGCTCAAGAATGACTGATTATGATTAGAAGTTAATTAATCTAGATTAGTTAACTTGGATGATATTAGGAGGTGACATTTTATTTAAATCATTTTGATTTATTGAATCAAATGAGAAGAAATGAATATGAGTGATTTAATATATGTGATTTAATTAAATCAGGAACTATAGGAGATTAATTAATTAATTTGATTTAATTAATTAAAGAGGGGAGAATAATTAATTGTGATGCTTAATTAATAATATTAATTTCGTATGTCTACAAGGCTATGACATACAATATAGGAATTGAAATGAGATTGTTTTGTAGGTTATGTTCAAGGAAGGGGTGAGAATGGTAGAAGTGGGAGTGATAATAGCAGTGACAAAGGGAATAGTAGTAGCTATGAGGAGGATTTTAAGAAGAGAAGTGACTATTGGAAACACCATTAGAAGAGGCCATCAAGGATCCAATGCCATGTAAAATATCCATGCAAAAAGTTGCATTCACTAATATTTGATGTAAATGTGTGGCCAATATTCATTTAAGCATTATTAATGTAATGATTAATTTAAGCATGACAAATTAGAACAAGAAGAAGAATTAAAAATAATATTCAAAACTATTGTACTAGCTTTGTGAAAACCATAGATAAATAATTACATGGATATGCATTAGATAATGTTTGTTACTTAGTTTTAAAATATTTAGTTGCTCAAACAAGGATTATAGGATAATTTGAAATAATGGTTTTACTTAATTTTTAAGATTTTATCAATGCATATGAATGGGTAGGATTTAAACTCAAATCGAGAGCTTATCTCATCAAAGACGGAATGAATAATGATAGGTGGTGAGTATGATTAGTCAATTAGATATTTTATTGATTTAATGGATTTTTTTATTTTTTTTAATGAAAGAGGACTAAATAATTTGATTTTATTTTGCAAATTGATTTTGTTTGAAGATTCGTTAATTATTTTGATCAAAGAGTTAACTAATTTAATTTATTTTTTGATTTATCATAATTTATTAAATTAAGTATGGATAATTGATCTTTAAATGAATTTATCTTTTTTATTTTTAATATATATCACTCTTAAGTTTAGACATGAAAATTAATAAGATGATAGGTCTAAAATTTTGGAACCATAAAGTCAAAATCAATGGTGGGTAGATTCATAAAAGCAAGGGCACACAAGTAAATTTAAATAGTAAAATAAAAAATATATCTATATAGCATCTATAAGAATGAAGTATAATCATAATAACATGTAGAATTATGATAAATCAATTAAAAAATATAAATATAAAACCTTAATTGTAAAGAAGGATAAACTCTAATGATTTTAAAAACAAACATGTTCACCAAAAATTTAAGAGAATAAAATTGCTTTTACATAAATCTAGACTAATTAAATAAATGCAAATAAATAAACATACAAACAAATTTAACTTTATTGAAATAGTCAAACATGATATATCAATGACAAATAAACTAATAATAACATGTAAATAACAATATATGAAAATTTATAAAAATATTATTTAAATGCATAAACATATATATTAATGAATGTAAAACAGATAAAAGATAAACATAGATTATGGGTGACCTTAACCCAATATTATGTTACATAGCCCTATTAAGACATAGATATAAATTAATTTAAAACATATAAAGATAAATATAGAGTGTGACTGAGCTCAACACATGATTATGTTAGCTAGCCCTATTACGACATTCGATCAATATGGTATCAAAATTAAATGGGAATGGGCATGGATATGGATATGGATATGGTAATTTAGCCGTTACACATATAAAGTAAATAAAAAGCCATTTTCGTTATGAAAATTTTAAGATCATCTTAGCTACCCATGTGAATTGAGAAAACATGTGTACCGCACATAAAACTGCAACTTTAATGGAGAAGAGATGTGTAGCCCACATAAATCTGCAAATATACTTGAAGACTATCCCTCGATAGAGGAAGTGAATTATTTTGATAGATTATAATAGAGGACACTAGACTAATTTAGCGAAAGGACATGGATCAGATGACAACAGAAAACAACAAAAAATACTATAGAGATATCGTTTATGCAGCCTACAATATTTGATTATTTCATTTCTAGATTTGCAGAGTCAAAGAAACTCGGAGCTTGCTTTGTACTCAAGTTTTAATACAAGTTCCAACACCAGTTCCAGCACTCATTGGATTGTAGACAGCACTTGTTGAATGGTAGAGCTTATACAGTATAGCTGACACCAAACCCACCAATACAAATAACAGTAGAACCACCATCATTAATAAGATCAACACCACAAACACTACCAGAGTTGATTCGCAATCAGCTGACTCCTGCACTCACACAGAATAATCTTAGACTCACACATTCAAACTCAAATGAAACTAAAATCCTATTCTATATTCTATATTCCTACAAGATATAATATACCATAACCATATCTGAGAGATACACAGAGCGCTGCTTGCTCTTTGCTTGTATGCTGGATTGGCAATGCCTTTCAGATTTATTAATACCCACCAAGAGGTGCTACTGTTACATCTTGTATTCACTCTCACGATTTAACGTTTCTACGCCTGATGATTTTTAATACTGTAAGTGAGTTGTTGATTTAAAATACATTTGAATTTGTGGGGTAGTTTTTGGTATCTAGTTTAAATCAGAGCTGAATGAATTTGTTTTATTTTCTTAACGTACAAATGAATTTCTTTATAGACAAACGCAAGACAAAATATACACGCGACACTTTGCGTAATGTGAAAGAATAGGGGATGCACGCACCTGCCCAAACTCCAAAAATTTAATTTAATCCCTTTGAGATTCTTCACGGGATTCTCATTTCATATATTTGAGTGTGTACTTATATGGTTATTTAATTTATGTCTATTTTGCACAGTTGTATTAGATGATGAAAAATATTTTATATGTAATAACTAAATAATATATTCAGAATTGGTCATTTTATAGGTAGAGTAAATATAATATTATATTTGTTATATTTTTGTATTTTAGCATGTCTATTATATTTGGGGACATTACAAAGTATTTGTGTATTTAATTAGTCTTCACTCCTTTCTTTTAGATGGCATAGGGCTCTTTTTTTTTAAGTATTGAAGAAATGTTGAATTACAAATAAATAACCACATCCAAGTCTTCCACACCCATGGATTTTGCTTAGCTTTGGATCACAACTCTTCATATTGAAAATGTTCATTAGATACACATGTAACATCATTTTGGAACAAATTTACCAAAATAAATAAAAAATGAAAGTTTATATATGAAACTTAATGTTCTCACAACTTCTAGTGACATAAATGACATTTAAAAATTTTAAAAAAATTATATATATAAAGAATGTCATCACAGTAAAGTTTTTTTTTTTTTAAATTAAAAAATATGATGCACTATGGGAGATATTGTAACGCCCCGCCACGAAACCCTAGATGACTACACACTAACACCTAAAACAAAACGCTTTTTTCTTTTTAAGTGCAACATACTAGGTTTGTAGAATATAAGTTAACATGCAATTTAACCTAAGTCCTCTAGGGTTTCGAGGTTACACTACTAAATTCCCATTAACGAAACTAACAAGAATAGTGAATAATTATATTATCCAATTCCATCTAACAATAAGAATTTCATTTAATTATCACAATTTACAAGTTCAATTGATATTAATCATCCATTCCATGCCAGCGATATAACAACATCAAATATCATTAAATTGACAATAACATCAGTTACATTTACCATTATAAGAGTGGGTTTACAATTAATTACAATAGTACAACATTACGTCATTACATCAATACTTTCCTGAGATCTATTGGGGACATTATATGTAATGCCCCTCCACGCAACCCTAGAGGAAGTTGCAACAACTACATAAGCATACAGTTTTTTTTCTTTAAAAGTGCATTATTAACAAGGAAGATGCACTATACTTTAACAACAAACTCTAAGGCATGCGAAAAATGTTACATCTAAATCCATAACATATACAATACTCAAATAAAAAATTTAATTAATTACTAAACAAGAATTAAAATACATACATTCAAAACATTAAGAATTACACCACATAGAATATAAATACATTAAGATATGGATTACACTAATTTTACAAATAAAGTTTACAACACTCATTCCCAAAATGAGGAAAATCATACCTAACTATTACAAATTACATGAGACCTCCTCGAACACAATTGAGGAGTAAATTAAATACAAATGCCAACTGGAATATTACATTAAAAGAAAGGAACATAACCACTAGTACCACCATGAACTCTCCAACTGAAAGATCTCACCATCATGAACCAAAGAAAGGGGACCCAACGGAGTAAGGTGCACGTTCCACCCAACCTAGTGGTACCTAAAAGCCCACACCCCTTGCTAGCAGACAATCACAAGGTTTCTTAGACAAGACGATCTACCACTAGACATAGGCTAACACAAAACTAAAATTAACATCAACTAGTACAATAGTAACTCAAAAGGTACAATGCTACCAAAGTTAAATAACTAGTTACACCAGTGAACCATACATAAGTTGCCAACCTAGGAGAAGTGTCACCACAAAGGTGCATGGGTTACCCCAACAGATCTTCCTAGATCTCGACCCTCATCAAGAATCACTCTCCTATTATCAACATGTGAAACAAATCCACTCCATACTTAGGAGGCAAAAATTTGCCAGTCATCATAACCGAGTGATCATTGATAATGAGAAATACACTACCCAAGAGAATTAAAGCTGACACTACAATACGAAAACCCCCAAAATCTAAAGATCCTTCTAGAAGACCTACAAATTATTGACTAACACTTTAACTAATTTCTCCCCAAAACATAATTAGAAGAAATCAAATACAAAGGCAATCAAGACAAGAAAATAGATCTATCATTTGGATTTCCTAAATCCACTTCCATAAGTAACTAGAGCACAAAAAACTAGATAGAATAACCCATTGATCATGCTATTTAATTTAATCCCATTACATTTTAAACAATAGAGTATTTAACATTTAATATTAATTCAGTTCCCTTATAACTTTTAAAATATAAAATAAATTTCCTTTTTTAAATTAATTTCCTCTTTTAAAATATAAAATAAGTTTCCTCTTTAAAATAAATTCAATTCCCTTATCTTATTTTAAAATTTATCTAACTTATGCATGCACACAAACCCATTACAAAAATACATTTAAATCAATATAAAATTCCTTCCTTAAATTCTTCCATTTTAAAATCATCAAATTGTACTTTTGCATGCATTTACTGTAAAATATCCATTTAATAAATATATTTAAGTATATATAATTATATATTTATTTCAATATAATTGTATATATAAATATATTATTTAAATAATTAAAAATCAAATTACCATTTCTAAGAAAACATAACTATAAACTATATATATATAATATCCATTATGTTTCATATCTTATAAATCCTATGTATACAAAACAACAATAAATAAAAATTAATTCGAATGAAGATTGACGAAGGCGACATGGAGTTTCAAAACAGTGGCTACGGCTGTTACAGTCGAGCCCTCTTTGGCGCAAATGAGGAGGTAACGGTGGGTTTCTCCCACCGTCCGCCTCCCTATCGGCGGCGACAGTGGGGGTAACCCCCATGCCGCCTCCCAACGTCCCTCTACATTGCAACAGTTTATCACAAAACCTGTGAAATCTAACAGGTATTTCGTCCTACGAGAAACTTAATCCGAGTTTCCAAAGAAATCTACAGAAGTTACACAGACTCAATAAACTATTCTATGTATATTGTATTTATATAATCAAATCAATATGATGAATCTAGTTGGGCAAGTTCTCATAATTTCTTTTTCTATAGGGAAAAATTTACAAACTTTACAAAGAACAAAAATTACACAAAATTTTATAGACGGTTGTTTCAATATTTTCAAAGAGGTTCTCAAATTTTTCTTTAGACAAACAATTTAAAAGCGAAGGACAATAAATTTCTACAAAAGAATTCCTTAAGATTCAACATAGAGATTTTCTTATTTCTTTTCCAAATACAAAGCGAAAGGAAGATGAACTGTAATTATTCTACAACAACAAATCTAATAGTAAATTGGAGCTCTAATTCTTTATAGGAAAAAAATTGCCCAGCATTTCGTGAAAGTTAAGTTCTACATAATAATTTTATATATGGATATCACAAATTTTTTATTCTACAGAGGATTTCTTATACGACAATTACAATTTTAAAACAAAATTCAAACTTAAAAGTTTACACAGATAATCTTTCATAGAGAAAGATATAAACTAGAAGCTTTTCAATATAATCTAAACCAAAAATAAAGAATGAACTTGTAGTCCAATGTCTGTGAATTTTTCAATTTTGAAGAAGCACCTCCTCGACAGATCCAAGTAAATTTCTCAGATAGACAATAGCTTCCTTAAAAAAAATACAATTTCCTGAACACAACCACAACTCCCGAGAATAACTTTTTCTAAAAATGTAAGAACAGAAAACTTCTTTCTACAACAATTCTTCAAACAATTCCAGAACACAAGCTGAATCACAAAAATATTTCCCCCTTTTTTTAATATTTTCCCCAACACACCAAGTATCCCCATGCTTCTCCATGAAAAGCTTCTAACTTCTTTCGTTAAAGCCACAATTTTCTCCCTAAGAATAAATTTCCAACCACCTCATAAATTCTACTAACACATGATAAAACTCTAAAATATTTCTAACAACCAATTTGCATAAAATCCCCCAGACATTTAAAATTAAAAACATTAAATAACATTAAATAATTTCAAAATATTTACATTTCAAATTTTACCTAATTAAACTAATTTAATTAATAAATAAATAATATAATCCTAAGATTAGACTATTTATCAATTAAAGTTAATTAATTAATTCACAACTTCTAACATTACAATCAAACTACTTTAATAATCAACTTAAATAATTAAATCCATTTAATTGTCTTTTACAAACTTTTCAAAAGAATAATTCAAAGAAAAATTAAACAACTTTTACAAACAAAACTAACTAGACTCGACGACACATTGAGACTAGGGTAAAGGCTTGACACAGGAATCCTAGCTACTATCTCCTAATCAACATTACCATTGGGCAATAGACACACTCAAACCTGTGAAGTTAGGTGGAGTCGATGTCCTCTACTTTCAAACCTGTAACCAAGACATATATAGAACATGTATATAAACATCATAATAGAACACATTGTGAAGAGAGAATCGTGGAATCATAGGGCACTCGCAAGCAAGTGATGCAATTCCGTCTCCTTCACCAAATCACTATCACATAATTGACAATTCTAGCATATATAATCTACTCATGTGCAAACAACAATGTTATTCCAAATAATCATTATGCAAATCAAAGGCATGTCACAATGATAACATCAAAATAGAGTAACATCACATCATAACATATAATCCACGTCACTCTATACATAATGATCAAAAATAACAAAGCATCATAATCTAAGTATAAGAGAAAAACAAAGGGGTGTTACATTATACATCAGAGAGTAAAACATGATACAACTAATTATAGTACAATACAAGTACATGAATAATAAATCAAAAGAATTGGAACCAGTGTAAAAGTCTTCAAATCAATAAGCAAACACTATGAACACGAACAAGGAGAGGGAACCCAATGCAGTACACTGCACTTTCCACCAAACCATGTGAGACCCAAAGGTCCAACCCCTGTGCTAGGAGATAGCAAAGGGTCCCACCATCACAATCAGGCACAAGACAAAAGACAATGTAGGGCTAACATGACATCAATGAACTAGTAAAGTACAACATCAAACGATAGTACACCACTTCCATAGGCACAAAACATCAAGGGAAACAAAAGGCAATGGAATAATAGGTTGTCATAAGAGGAGTGCCATCACATAGTTTCTATGCGTTATCCTGGTGTAACCTTCCTAGGCTATTGGAACTCCTAGCCACCTCTACCAATTGTCGGACCCCAATACAAACTCATGTGGGATCAACATACCTTCCATTCAAACCAGGTAGTTGATCTTGCCATTCCATGCATTCCCACTCATCTCAACCCTAATCAAGCACTTGAGCCATGAGTGAGGCGTTATCTTGTTTAATGTCATTACCCAACCCCCTATTTCATTTTAGATTACCATTTAATTAAACTCCCAATGAGTTACCCCAAACTTACCACTTTCTGAGCTAGACCCCCATTGAGAGCCACTCCCCCTAGTAACAACTAGGAGACCTTGTGAAATCAAAAGAGAAAGGCCAATCTTGCACAATCACAAAATCTCATTACATGAACAACAAGGTGAGGAAAAACCCTTCCCACTCTCAATTTTCAACCACATGAGTGAAAATACTATGCTAGGCTAAAGACCATTATATACTCATAAGTACAAAACAATCATCTCAAGGGATTATCAAGTAATTCCATCCGGAAAACATTTCCCCCTAGCATCTGGAGACTCCAAAAATTCACTTCACAAGAAGACTTAATCATTCATTTCCAAAACAACAATCATTCACCTTGCTCCACATAAACAATTCAAATAATAATCAAAATAACCATGAATTCAACACAAATGATCACTCAACTTAAATAATTTCAATAATACTCTAGTATCCAAGAAACAACCACGATGCATTGTACACGTAACAATTTTACTAATAAATTATAAGTACATCAAATGAATATAAAAGGCATCATCACTCGTATTTGATAGAGGGGAATAAATCTAATTTTCTTATTAAACTAGCTATCAATTATCTAAGTATAAACCACACCAACTACATTAGCATAGGCTAATTTCTAAATTTATTCTCAATAAGATCTTAAATCTTGAAAAGGGAGAAATATGTTTCTAACATTTAAATATATAGATATATTATTGTTTGATAAAGAATAAACTAGTCTTCGTAATTAGTTGACTATGTTTTTTAATTAAATTGGGCAACGTGAGAAATCAACCTTCGATAATTAACAAGGATAACCTAAACAACTATGAGATTGACCAAAGAATTTAACATTATGAAAAAATATTTAATTCATTTGAATGAGTCCTCTAAGTTCGTAATACAATTAAATCAACCTCTTAACTTATTTGATTCTCAAATCCACTCGACTAAAATCAAATAGTCAAAAAATATCAATACCCTTATCTATCACCTTAGCACATAAGCATATCTATTTATCATAACCAATTCGTAAATCACTATAATAACTCCTATTGTAAATGGCTAAGTGACATAGTGACTTACCAACCCACTATTGAATAATTTAGAAAATGATCAATAAATAAAAGAGAATCTATTTCATAAAACTAACATAATCAATTAGTTTCCATAGACATAAGTTTTATTTATCTATAATTATACTATATATATATAGATATTGATATACATACATGTGTATATCTATAAATATATAATTGGTTTGAGAGAGGAGATTCATAATCATCGATTTATTTGTATTCAGTTGCAAGGGATAAGACATAAACATCCAATTATTTTCCATTGATTGCTATCCTTTATACATAGCATTTGATTACCATTCGTGTTACAACTCAACAATTCTAACCTCCAGGGTGAACTTCGGTTACTATCCATAAGCGAGTCCAACCATAGAAACAATCGCTAACTATAATACTATAAACAATGAACAAACAAAACTGAATTCTTTCTGGAAGGAAAGATGAAACAAAGGTATTAGGTTTTACCCATTGACATGTAGACGAATCCTTGAGCGATGCCAATTAAATATAATAAACATTAAAATGCAACAAAAATTAAGTATTGGAAACGATTTAAACAAAACATAATTTAAATGTGTTACTAGGCATCAAATCAAACCAAGAAAAACATAGATATAACTATTGAAGAATATCATTGCAAAGTACCTATATAAAATAGTTATCGAATTTCAAGAGACGAGTAAGAGATATTGAAAGTGAAGAGCAGGAAACTACTTTATAATAAAATATGACTCCAAACAACGCACTGAGAACAATCTTGGAGCATCAATTGAGTAATAATAGCGGCTAGCACAATGAGTAATAGTAGGGGAAAAGATTTGTCACATCGAATCCAAGGATAAAAAATTCACCCAGGTTGAATTATTAATAGGAAAAATCTTCAGGAAGCAATCAATTATAGATTCACAAAATTACACACCAAGAATTTGTAGAGAGGACTAGAGAATTTTCCTGAAGTTTCATTGATCAGTTAATTCAGTTTAAGATTAAGCAGAGGTAAGTGAAAAAAGGAATTTGATATTATTTGTTTGATAGGGCTGAAAAATCTTGATACAGGGTCTCCTAAATCTGGCCCTAGAATCCAAACTCTTCAACAATTCTATATAAATAGACAAAATCTCAAGCCTCCAAGAACAAGAATTCAAAACTTGTTTCAAGAACCAGAACATTCACGGGAGCACCCAAAATAAGAATTAGTTTAAAAAAAGAAGCAAAAGCCCCTTTATTTTAGTCAATTAACTAATTTATTTACTCTCCCTCAATACTTGTCACTCCAACCTCTTTTATTTCTTTAAATTTCCCCACTCCTAACAATTACCAAAATTATAATAATTATTTTATAATTTAATAATACTATAATATTTACACAAAATAAATCAACTATTGGATATTCACTTTATTTATTTAGCCTTTCATATAGTTTTGTTTGCACCATTTATAATATATTTATTCTTTCTTTTTTTAAGCAAAAGTGGCAGTGCCACTAATATATATATATATATATAATTTTGTACATCTTGGTTCGAAGGGCATATCCACAGGAAAGAATCAAGAAGAAAAATTCCGGTTATAGCCCATAACATTACAAAATTTGGCCTAAGGCCCAACAACATACTACAAAATTGTCCATCAGATTTTTACAATTTCACCCCATGACCGAAACTCCTATCAAAATTTTAAAACAACTTAGTTAGTCTAGGAATGGGCATTAAGTAAACCATTAGCACCACTTTAATATATTTACTCTTTCCATTCTTTATTAAATCACAATATTTTATTTATTTAATTCAATTAGAACATTAAAAATGTTTTATTTATCAAAATCACAAATGTATTTAAATATTTATATAAACTATTAAATATCCTTTATCAACATTAATCTTTTATTTTAATGTAATGATTAATTAAACACTAATTAAACAATTAACTCAAATAATCATAATACCAAGGAGTACCTAGCCTCGAAGAAACACTGAAAGCATCATGTGCAATAACAATAGAGATGAACCATATCACAAACAAGCAACACAGTCAAGCTGAAATGCAGAGGGGCACTACATCCTTCCTCTAAGATTTGACTTACTCTTCGAAGTCGTATGGTTAGAATAAAACATACAAAAATACAACCACACCAAATTACCAAGCGAACCAATATCAAAAAAATACCAGACTAGGTACAAGCAAAATTATAAATGACATGGACTGGCATGGTATCGACCCAAACACTCATCCTCCCTGAGGATGATGGTATAAATTAGGGACCAGATGCTACCTCCCTTCAATAGTTTCGTCTAAGGTACACTCAACCTGGCATTTCAGGTGGAGTTGATGACTGGTACCTACAACCTCTTGCAAGACAACATAGTCGAACATGTACATAGTCATACAGTCAAACACACCATGAGGGGAAAGTCGTAGCATCGAAGGTCGCTCACAAGTGAGTGATGTGACACTGTTTCCCCTTCACAGAGAAACATCCAAAGACAACACTCAGTAATAAAACCATCTGCTACAAGATAGAATAATTACATGTTGAACATAACAATGCATCTAAGTAATGTAATACACCAAGCTGATTTGCTACATCAAAATGCCTCACTTTAATAAAAAACAACAAATTTATACATTCAAATCACACATTTTTCATTAAATATCTATCATTTAGTCACAAGACATTCCAGTTTAATAATGATCCAACACTAAATCTCATAACATATTCAACAAAAGGCTGTGATTTTACTTTTTTTTTTCGAAAGCATGAGAACACAATTTATCACTTCACAAGAACAATTTTCATGATCTATCATGCATTCTTCACATACACACACTATTCCACATCACCGGGAGTCACTTCACAAGGATACGCATGGGTCCATAAAGCATCCCTGATAGAAAGAATACTAGTGCATTGCACACTACACCAAGGGTCCTTGTACCGCCCCACCATGCACACCCTAAAGGACAACATAACATCTAACAATTGCAGCAAAATATTTTTTTTTATAAAATCTAACATGAAATGCAAGTCAAGATACATCACTTATAATGAGCTATACATAAACATTACCTAGCAATATCCTCTGTGGTAAAAATGACTACATTACATTGGAAATGTTTCTAACCTATCAAAATTCCATAACGGTGATCACTACACACATGTATTCATTTAAAAAACCTTATATTAGAAACTAACAATGTACTCACATCCATAACCATACATAAATATGTATCTGCAACCCAAATGATAATATCAAAAGACACATCCATTGTATTTGTCATAAAAATACACATCGGATCTAAAGGTTACATGATTATAAATATTTTCACAAATACAAAACCACATAAGTGTAATGTATGTGAACAAAGGATTACAACATCATACCCATAAATGAGATAAACAATACATGTCACAAAAGACTTCCCTTATAACAATGGGCAGGATTCCACATTTACATAACAAAATACATCAGCAAGTAATATCGAACATAGCACTAATATTGTCACCAACATCGGAATCCTCGGGAACCACTGCAACCAGTACAACTCTGTGCATCACAAATGTCAGTGGGGAACCTAATGGAGTTCATAGTATGTTCCACCCAAACATGTGGACCCTAAGGTCCATCGTTTGTGTGAGGAGATGAAAAGACAACATAAAACAACTAAGTGGACAGTAAAATCAAGACTCCATAACCAAAAGGCAACAAGACAAAATATAAGAGCAACCACTTCCAAAGGTACAATATCAATGAGGGGGAACTACAAACATATAGGGTTGCTAAAGGGAGGATTGTCATCACATGGCTCTAATATGGGTTACCCTAATAGTATAGACATTGGCCCTCATCACTGAGTTACCTTAATAGTCTAGATGTTCTCCCGCATCTATAGTTATCCTGACTATCTCTCACTAGGCATTGGCCCCATAGGGTGACACATGTAGAATCACTTACCTTCTGAGAGGAAAAGGTACTTGACCTTTCCAACCAAGCCTTCTCATCCTATCCTTAGCCTACAAAAATACTACATTCATAGGAGAGACACCTACTGATCTTGATTAATTTGTCGATTAACCATTCCCCCCAATTAATTATCTTAAGTTATCACTTAATTATGCAACTCTCCAATCAGTTACCCTGACACCACTTTGTGCCCTGAACCCCATGGAGAGCCACTCTCCCTACTAGCATCAAGACAACTCTCATAACCTCTAGGGTGCACCCAATCGCACCAAACACCAAAATCACAAAACCAAAAATATACACAAGGCATGAACCTTCTCGCATAAAAACCACATCATAAGGAGAAAACATGGTGTAGGGTAACAACCCACGTGAGATCAAATAAGAATTAGGATCAAAATTTCAACAAAGAACCAAATGTAACCCAACATGTATCACATTTCCCCTTAGCCTCTGGAAGCCTAAAAGGTTCACTACCGATAAACTCCCAACTGAGAGTATCACAAAACATTACGGGTTTACAGCACAATACAAGATGTGAATATAAGAACTTCAAGCATAAACAATTTTCTCATCACAATAGAGGATCACGATATCAAGAAATCAAAATTCATTCTACTAATCCACTTGATACCTTTAAGAAATTTAAATAAAGAGATATTTATAAACTACATTAAAAAAATTGTTTATTTTCCCATCAAATTCAATTTCAATCACAATAAGATTTTAATTATACATTCACCTATATTGTTGACTACACGTAATTATGTACATAAAATCTCCTCAATTCAAGATTACCATAAGAGAAAGATCCACATCATGGAACCCTTAACAATCAACCTCTAAATTCTCTAACAAATTCAAGTAATAATTTAAAGAACATTTAAATGATCATTACATTATTAGTGAATCCATTATGGAATCATTTAAATAATTAAAGAAATGACATATAAAACATATTCTAAAATCACAAGAAATTTTCTTTTAATTATATCTAATATATATATATATATATATATATATATATATATATATATACATATATACATATATATAGATATATTTAAATATATTTAATCTAGATACTATGCTGCCATTCTCAATAAACAAAAACCATATTAAAATACAGTGTATAAAACCAATCCACATACACATATAAAAACATACATATTCACACACACACACACACACACACACACACACATGTTGAACTTCTCTTTTGTTATTTGTCCTTGATGTCAAAACTATGATTTGGTTTGGCATTATTATTTACATTCAGATGGCTTGGCACTCTTGGTTTTTGGCATTCAATATCTCAGTCAGATTTGCAACTTTATGATGTTTTCAGATTTGATATCTTGTGGTACTGATGTTTGGTGCTTCATGTGTAGATAGACATTTCATGGTGACTTTAGTTTTGACATGGCACATACTAACTTTGTCATTACAGTGGAAATGTATATCTTGTTTCAGTTTATATGTTTGTCATTTTGACACTACAGGTGTATACATTACTTGTTACATGAAATATTGGGTTGGAATTATACTAATGTTCTCTTTGGCATTCAAGTCTGATAATTCATTTGGAATCATTTATTAATGAGGTTTATTTTCCCTTTTATGTTGGTTCTGTCATTTCATGGCTGTCTCACATCATCTTGGTGTCACTAGTTAGGACTTAGTGAGTGACATATATGGAGTCTTCATCTAGTTTATATGATATTAGCATATTTAAATTTCTATGGTTACATGGCATTGCTAAGGTATTGAACAACATCATAGTTGTGTATTTCGGCCTCATACAGGTAATGCTTTTGGACAACTTGGTTGTGGAATCATATATGACTTGGATTTTAATATTAAGAAAACCCTATCGGGTTTCCTTAGGAATTTGATAGAATTGAATTTTCTTGCATTGGTAAATGACTTTAGAATGAAGTCATATTTGAATTGGGCCTTATAATAGTTGGTTTATTAGGCCTTATGGCTGACATGAGGTTTGTGGAAATAATTAAAAGCCACTTTGAAAGTTACAAGGCATTGACTCTTGGAAACAATGTTTTATTCATTAAGATGGTTGGAATTTTTTGAAGGTCATGATAATTATCAAGGTGATAATTGTGTCGACATTATGGGTCTTTGACAATGTATTTTTTATGTTATGATGATGTCTTTTAACTTAAGTCCTCTTGGACTTCAAGCTTTATCAAATTATGAAAAGGCATTGAATGCCTTTGATTCAAATTTCTTGTCAAAAAAAGGTGAGATAAAGAAGTGTTTAGGGCATTCATTTTATCATTTCATAAGCTTGAGGGTTTGAAACCCTAGCCTTAGCCGCCGCCATTGGAATACTTGCATACCTATTTCTTTAGCTAGCCGACATGGAAAGTGGTCAGTTTGAGCTTGAGAATAGTGTGGAGAGTTGGATTTATAGTGTAGTCGACTATGAGCTAGAGGATAGCTTATTTGAAGGACTGTGAAAGAATTGTGTCACCAGGTAGCTATGGAAGCTTAGTGAATGAAGTACGCAACTGAGCAGTTATGGCTTAAAGATCACTTTGGTTAAATTTTGGTTTCTACCCACCATGAAACCATGAACCAGGTAACACAATGTTGGATTCTTGGGAACAGATAAATATATTATCATGTTTATCATTTAGTTTCTTGTATCATTTATTTGCAAATTTTGTTAATACGAGTTTTCAATCTATTAGTTAAAGAGAAGATTAATGATGTTGATTTTGTGAATAATTTATTGTTAATATTTTTTGAAGAATTTGTTTGAAGAAGTTGGTTAACAATTCTATAGGATTCTTGATGATTCTTCTCTCGAGCTATAACTTAATATACTTATCTAGTTTTAGCTGAAAATTGGTAAAAGGGTTTATTATTCAAAGAAACCCTAACTCGAGGATCTGATTCTTGACTCAAGTTTTCACTTTTTTGGTTTATGGATTCCAGTTTCTCTTGTATAAAATGAATGGAAGTAAGCCATTATGTGGTTAAGAGATTTTGAGAAGATTATAGTGAGAATACTTGTTAAAAGAGAGAAATAGAAAACGAGGGTTTATATTGTATCATATCTCTGATTTCATACAAAGATAATACTTAGAATTTCAGTTCTTTATACATTGTTTACTCTTATGTACAGTACAAATTGTAATGGGCTACATTGAAAATAATTTTATTGTACTCTATTGAGATTTTGTGATTGCACAAGTATGTAGTTATAAACTCCTAATAGTTTACATTGCTATTTCAAAAATTTGTAAAGGAGTTGGTGCTTCAAAATTTTAGTGTTGAGTTGGTGCTCTAAAAAAATATTGTAATTAGTTTTGGAATTAATCCTATAACATAGTTTGGAGTGGTTTTTCTACCCCAAGATGGTTTTACACTCGTCAAGTTTCATGTCTCTCTTTTGTGTGGTTTGTCCTTAAATTGTCTAAGTTTTCAATTTTTCAATTCTTAAATTGTTTATGCAATGCTTTGATACACTTGCATCATTTCAAGTTGTCTAAGAGTCTAACTTTAATTGTTCAAAACTGTCATGTAAATGTTCAATGTATGAATGCGATAAATCTGTCATAAGGGAAGTCTAATCTGGTATTATTGTGCTTGATGTCCTGTGTAAAAGAAAGCATTAAAAAGTTGTTCACTCAGAATCATTTGAACAATTTACATTATGCTTTGATATGGTTTATTATATCTCTCATTTTTTCATGGTCAGAAAGATTTAAATCTATATACCAAGTATTAAAAGTTTTTAATTTACATTACTCTGATTCATCCCCCTTCTCAGATTAATTCCACCTCCAACAATTGGTATTAGAGCATAGGGCCTTTTGTTAGGTCTAATTAACCTAGGATTGATTTTGGTCTTGGATTTTGTTTTAAATGTCTCAAGCTCATGAAGCCACATCTATGACTAGAGCTCCATTATTTGATGAAATAGATTATGTATTCTGGAAAATAATAATGGAAACATATCTAACTTCTATTAATCTTGATGTGTGGAGAATAGTGTCAAATAGGTACACTATACCAACTACATTGCCCACAACTGCTGATGAAAAGAAAAAAATATGAAACTAATGTTAGAGAAAAACATGCTCTCTTGTGTGCATTGACTAAAAATGTCTTTATCAAAGTCATGCATTGCAGTTCTATTAGGGATATTTGGATTAAAAGTTAAATAGTTAAAAGTCCTTACTATAAAACATCAGTTTGAGGAAATAAAAATGAGGGATGATGAAAAAGTAGTTGATTACTTCTTGAGAGTTGATGAAGATGTCAATGCTATGAAAGGGCTAAAAGAAGAAGTAAAAGAATTTGATGTTGTAACTAAGGTCATCAAAACTTTACTGAATAAATTTGAAGCTAAGGTTGCTACTCTTGAAGAAAAGAAACACTTTGACTAGCTTACCTTAGAAAACTTACAGGGCACTCTAATTGCCTATGAAATGAGAATCAATAAAAACAATTCATCTGGAAAAGAAGTTGCCTTTAAGGCAAAAAAGAAAGATTTATCTAATGATAATGATTCTAATTTATCAGATTCAAAAGAAGCTCTTCTTGTCAAGAAACTCAAAAATAAGTATAAGGGTAAGATGCCCTTTAGATTTTTTACTTGTGGCAAGCCTGAACACTTTGATGCTAAATGTCCTTATGGTGATTAGTCTAATGAGGATGAAAAACCAGAAAAATAGTATAGGGAAAAGACTTTTTATCCTAAAAAGAAGTTTAACTTTAAATTGAAAAAGAGTCTCTTTTCAAAAGAAGACTCAGATGTTGAGTCAAATGACTCACTCAATGATGAAGATATAACTTTATTTATGGTTGAAGTAGATACTCAAAAGACTTCAAATAAAGAACTAGAAAAAGAGTTTGAGTTAGAAAATTGTGAAATTGAATTGCCTTGTGCAGTTCAAGAAATAAAAAGATTAAAGAAACACATTGCCTCTCAAGAGCATAGTCCAGACAATATGGTCACATGCTTACAATTTGAACTTGATGATTCTAAAATAGTTGTGGATATTCTCAAATCAATTCTTGTTGACAAAGATAAAGAGATTCAAAACCTTGAACAACAGGTTGTCACTCTTAAAAAACAAGTTGAAGACTATGAAAGTACTATTCACTTGAATGATATACTTGGGAAAAAAAAAAAACATAAATACATGATTGGTATTGGATTCAACACTGGTGATTGTTCAAAACCTTTAAATCAAAAGTTTAAGGCAGTTGATAAGAAGCAACCATTTGAGCAAAAATGGACCAATTTCAAGTTTAATGCATTATTTCATGGTTATTGCTTCTTTTGTAATAAATTCGGACACAAAGTGAGGAATTGCAAGATAATAATGTCTAGAACACTAAGGTTTGGTCACAAACAGTTCTTTAACTTTCCCAATTCTATTAGGTGTTTCACATGCAATTCTATTGGCCACACATCCAAACAATGCAAACAAATTATGATATTGCTATCAGAATTCAACCGTGTAGTTTTCGAGTCAAACTCATTGACCCATGATTCATGAGTAGTGGTTCACAAGAACCCATCTCTCATGATAATGAATGGTCCACTTAGCACTCATTGCATCTAGGTGATGCTCACAGAGGTGAAGCATTGATCCATCCCGAGAGGTCACCCATCCCAATACTGCTCCAGCTCAAGCGCAGTTAACCACGGAGTTTACCCCAAGGTTAAGCCTACTTAGCTTTCTACCCCATTTGCAAAACCTTCAGCAAGTGTTGTGCCTTATGAACCATTCATTATAGAGCCCCTTTAGCTCATCAACTGATAAGGAGGAGGTTTCTTCCACAGCGTGCCAAATTATGATATTGCTATCAGGATTCAACCATGTAGTTTTCGAGTCAAACTCATTGACCCATGATTCATGAGTAGTGGTTCACAAGAACCCATCTCTCATGATAATGAATGGTCCACTTAGCACTCAT